>JASANF010013265.1:0-20147 GCA_030248245.1 Trissonchulus sp. WLG1_4
TACTTGCTACGGACTCCAAGTCAAAGCGTAGTCGGAGTGACTTGATTTAGGAGTCTACAAAATCTACATAGAACTATAGATTTTTACTCCGAAATCAAGTGACTTATGGTCGATACTGTATCTATTATACAGTAGTATATATACAATAATTTATCAAATAATCAACCAACAGGAGTAAAGTATATTTATAAAAACGACCAAAAAACAGTACAAGAGTTGTGTTCAAATTGGAGTCTATTTTAGTAAAGCCAAAACAGCCAGTTCAAAAACGTTGTCCCTATCAGGGGAGGTTTGTCAAAAGTGTCCAAATGTCCTAAAGGCTTTTAGATAGTTTTGAGTACCTTGTGCTAGCAGAAACCTAAAATTTTATCTATTTTTATTTATATTTAAAATTTATCTCCAAAAAAATTATTCAGAGTAATTTGAAGCCAATTTGAAAAACAATTATAGTTTTACAAAATGTTGAGCCAGAACACAAACAGTGAAGACACCAAACATACAACAAACACCTAAACTACTAACAGACACACAAAAGGTTACATTACGCTATTCAGCTGATGTTGTGTCAAAAAGAAATTCAAAAAACAGTCTGAGACGCCGGTAAAAAAAGATTATAAGGTACCAAATTCTTTCGCCATGAGAAAGCGTCACGGTGCGTTACTTAGATGCTGAAAATTCCTCAGTAACTGTAAATAAATGGAGCTATAAAAATGATAACCGATTTGCAAGTTAAAAATGCGTTGAGCAAAAACTTCAAGGACACAAACACAAAGGCCGCAAGTTGTCACTTTTTCGAACAAGAAACATTGACTTGATGGAGAATGTTGATTTAATACTACTCGATCAAAAATTGCTGTTGTAAGACCTTGTGCAATCCACAGTACAGTTTAGCGTGACGGTTCATCTAGTTAATCTACACGGTGATTTCACTACTATGTGTATCACATGTCGGTAAACTAAGCCCAACTAATCAAGTCGCCAAAATGAAATTGCCCTTGTGTGGACCGTTAGTGCGCTTCACGCAGAAAGCATGCACTCGGAATCTCACAAATAAATTAAACGAGACTACTCAAACGATCTGTACTCAAATGCATAATCATAATAATCATAATCTTGGCTAGTTCGTGTTTACAGCTGGTATGTCCGTTTAGATGGCAAAATTACAAAATTATGTGCTTATTTTGTTCAGTATTTGTTAAATGGATTTTTTTGGTAATCATGTCACAGAACGGACAAACAATCGTTAGTATCCGTTGAGCGATAGACTGATTTTAGCGTTAGCAATAGAGTTTCTTCATTCCCATTCCAATCTGAGTTCAAGGTTTCCTGACTGAACCAGGAACTAATCAGACATGAGATAAGATTGCGTAATGAGTGGATTTGAACTCGCAACTGTTCATTATTTTCGTGTACCTTAATTTCTCTAAGCCGCACTTTGTGCGAAAAATTAAATTTCTAATAAGGAGACATTGAGGGTGAAATGCATGAAGCCAGGCTAACGCTAAAACCAGTCGAAGAGGTTCTATTTCAGCAAAATAGAGCATCGAACCGAAAATTTCTTTACGTGTTACAATACCCTTAGAATGTTGCCCTTAGACTGCGTTTAGCAAGACTCAGCTGAGACTGCCTTTTTGCATTTCACGTTGAGGATTCACATAAACTTACGGCTATAATGTATCCATATGAATAGTGATTAAGTTAGTCACAACGTTACTTCCCAGCTCGCATTATATGAAATTCCAAATAGACGAATTTGACAGAAATATTCGGCGAAAGTGGCTCAAGTAAATTTAAAAAAGTTTAAGAAAAAAGCATCACCATCAAGAAATTCTAATTTGAGGCCGAAGTATCAGAACCGTCTCTCTGGGGACTAAAAAAGAGATGTTGCAAAGACACAATTCTTCCCAAAGTTACCCTCCAAATCAATCAACATTTTCTATGTTCGCGCGTCTGTCTGAGAGTCGGCTCATGTAAAAAGTCCTGTTGAAACTTATTTTAAAAAACTTCCAATTTTCTTCTAATGGTTCAGATTTTTAATGCAATAAATTACAATAGTAATATTACACTACAGGATGTGCAATGAGAACAAAGAAAACTGGAATTAAGCTAGTAATAACGTTTTCTAACAATAAGGTAGCGTATTCTAACGCAAATCAAGTCATGCGCCTTAACATTAATTACCAACAAAAAAATTGCAAATAGCATTCTTTATGATTGATGTTGATAAGATCGTCAATAATCGCCAAAAAACCACAATTCCACACGTCAAATTACCTAGTTTACAAATTCTAATGGCTTACCAATTTAAATATTTTATTTATAAATTTGTATATTATGACGGTAGCAAATGTTACCATCTCAGAACATGTATATGCATGCCGTAATAAAAGCAATCATGTCAGTTAGAAAACTTTCAATTGGTTGTTGAACGTGAGGACAAAGTACTTGAGTGAAGAACATTTGTTTTAAAAATGCAAAAAACTACATTTAAAGATCTAATGTTGCAAAAGTACAGTACAGCGTGACAGTACAACTGCAGCAGGAAACAAAAGTAACAAAGAAAGGACTGTTGAAAATTAAAAGTGGACTTAAAAAAGTTGATCAGTAATCCTGGATTAACCGATTTCATTTAACCTTTGTCAATCAGTCGTCCAAACGATGTCGAATGTACCTTAAAGCGAGAAAAAAATATTAACAACTGACTACTTGAATATACACTATTTTGTTGTTTTAGGGCTGATGCATACTCACAGCCATTATGTTTGTTCAGTTCGCAAAATTACTTAATATTCACGCCAGAAATCGTGTATCAGATCAACAGTTTTTGTTGAACATAATAATGTCTTACTCATAGAAGACTCTTCTACATGGGTAAGACCTATTATAACACCATTTGCTAAAGAATGCTGCCCAAAATGTTAACTAAAACCTAAAACAATATTTTAAATATAGTTGGAATGTTAAACTCAATCTGACCGTTGGTGCCTCCAAAACAGGCTAGCTGAACTAAAATTGCAACCAGGAAATCAAATCAACCAATAAAAACTGACGTAATTCTTCCTTAAAGTGCAACTTAAAGAAATTATTTAGTAGGAGCAAAACCCGCTAAAGATTTTCTTTATACAAAAAAGGATCCTAAGCTTTGCCATTGAGAGTACACGAACTGTGAAGTCAATATTTGAGCTGAGACTGTCAAAACCTCGACAGAGCTATACATGGTGGGTATGAATGAGTTGACGCTGGCTTGGCCATTGTAGCACTGTGCAATGCATATTTTATAGTCAAAGTGCAATGCACCTCAGTGTAAAATAATTCACAGTACATACATTACTACCACTATTTTCACTGCATGCATACTTTGAAATGTTGTGATTATACTGTGAAGAAACTGAGGTTACGCCTAGGAGGGGACTAATATCAATAGTAGGATGAAAACTGCCTATAATGCATAAATGACTACAGTACTGGTCAAAAGTAGATATAAATGCCCGCTGCGGGCACCCAAAGTGCCCGGTAAGCGGGCAGTGCACGCGTGCAGAGCGGGCAGCAATTTATTGCCCATTTAACTGCTTTTGCGCATCGTTAAATTCAAAAGTATAGCGGGCAGCCCGGGCACCCTAGCTACCAACTACACATGTTTAGTTTAATAATTTTAGTTTGCATTTGTGGTCAAAGTCGGAACCGAGCTGCAGTTAGTGTATATGACTTTTATCTGGACAAGTATTTCGCACGTACACAGTGGCTTGGGGGGACCTACACTGTTTTTCAGTCAAAATTTCACACACATGTAAGCAGAGCTCAATGGCGTTTAAGTTGTCCCATCACACCATTCCCCCCCCAAAAAAATTAGCGTGCTTTGTTAAACGGTCGCGCACCCCACGTAACCGACAAACAAACCGTCAATGTCCCTCTCCCTGATTTTTATCTATGTCGTGTCCATGTCTTATTAGTCTATTACTTATGGAAACACTTAAAAGTGCAATAAAACCAATAAAACACTAATTTTACCTCACGGTTAGCACGGAGCATTCAATCATACCTGTTCTATACAATCCTATCATTACGTAACCCAATGTTATAAACTTACAATGCAGTTAATTTATCACATTCATTATATACTAAGCAAAATTTGGTGAGAATAAAGTGAAGCCGCTTGACTCAGTTGTCACAGAAAGTGTCAAAATAAGTTATTGCCATTAACATACTAGCCAACATGTTTATTACGCTAAATCTTAATATTATGATACATGGGCAGCTCAGCAAATTTTGGGGTGGGCGAGCAATTAACCGGACAGAACGGCCGGGGCTGAATCCTATTTTAGCAGAAAAGATATTTTTGGTTTGAGTAACCGCTCCAAAGACTGAGTGTTCACTTTGGTGTAAAAAAGTGAACTGTGACAAAGTCAAGCTCCCCCCACCCACACCCATGTGGTGAAGTATTAGCCATGCCATCAAGAAGTCATTAAAGACAATTGTCGCTTGGTCCCGACTTTGACCACAACTGGAAACTAGAAATATTCAACTGAATTTGTGTAGTTGGTAGCTAGGGTGCCCGGCCTGCCCGCTCTACTTTTAAATTTAAAGAGGCCCGAAAGCAGTTAAATGGGCAATAATTGCTGCCTGCTCTGCACGCGTGCACTGCCCGCTTACCGGGCACTTTGGGTGCCCGCACCGGGCATTTATATCTACTTTTGACCAGTACTGTATGTTACATTGTCCTGTTAGGAGCAAAATGTCTTAAATGACTGTCATAACACCATAACAATACACAAACTTATGGTGATAACAGAATGATAGTCTTGCTGCCTTTACAATGAGCTTTATGTTTATCATCTATGCTATAAATTAGTTAAAAAGTAAAAAGTAAGTTATCTCACTCCGATAGAAAAAAAGTGAGGGACTTCCGAACTGTAAAGAATTTAAAAAGCGCAGCATATATGTTATCTTCTTCTGTAATGACTAACCTCCATATGGGAACAACAACATAAGAATCTATTGATTGACAAATCAGTGATAATTCACAGCTACAGCCGGGAAACTGCTAGTAGGGGGCCATTTCTCTACCGTTAAATTAAAACACTAATTCGGAAAAACATATAAAAAATTAGTCAAATCGTTTAGTCTCGGCCTTAATTTCTATACCTAAAGTAATAGTATGTCTGTAAAGTAAATAGTCAAGTATGACGAGGTATAGAATTTTAGTTGCATCACCAAGTGCAACACGCTCAATCTAATGATATGTACCTCTGCGTAGAGTCCCTTGGACTCTTTAGCTAATATTCTACTCTATGTGATCAGAATGAATAGGTACAAGCTTTAAAAACCGTAGGAGGAATTTCAGTATATACGTGCGTAATTTCAAATTAATTTCTAATGCTGCAGTTAACACGGATTGCAAATATTTGTGCCACCTATAAATTAATACCATTAACTGAACCAAATCCATGCATGTTTCAGTCTGATTAAAGAATTATGACAAAAATAAAAAAGCAATTAATTCAAATTTGGGAAGCTAGTAAGCAATAAGCAGGTGGTTTATTGCCTTTACATTAGCACCGTTTGTAAAAACAATTTTGGACTAAATTTATTTCTCTACACCTACAGTACAGATAGGAATAAAGACAGCCACTGTGATAGAATATTGCTAAAAAAATTATGAACTTAAAGTATACCTAAAATACAGAGCTATTAGTAGATGTATAAATGAATAAGTAGATATCCAACTTAACACCTCACTGACCAGAAGTCACAAGGTTTAGCTTGTGTTTTATGAACTGGGCAGTTTTCTGCTGCATTCGTGTTTAGACGAAGAAACCTGCCATCAAAATTAATTTTAAAATGAGATTTTACCTACACTTTCGTAGCTATGCTATCAAGCGTTATCAATTACAGTCTCAGTTTTGTCAGACCTACGGCGGGCTGCACCAAATCGAATTAACTGACGATTAGCTTAAACCAATTTAGCTCAGGTTTAAATTCCTTAAATCAGTTCAAGTCCGCTGCACCAATGAAGATTAGCACAGTTGGCGTTTAAAATTTAGTTGAAAACTGAGGTTTAACTGCGATTTAGCTGGGATTTAACTAAATCGATTTAACTGGAGTTTAGCTCAAACTCAGACTTGAGTTAAACCGATTTGGTGCAGTCCACTGCTAGCCAAAATAATCAAACTTAACTTTTTTTAACTAACTTTTACTTAAACCTAACAAAACTAAATCAGATCGTTCATTCCGATAGATGGTAGGTAATCTTGGATCAGTTTCGAGCTTCAAAAGTTTTCAATTGTGCAAAAATTGTAGCACCATTTTATACAGTTTTTCGTACTATTAAAATCAATTTTTCAACAGTAACAATCTCAACATACAGTGAAACACCTGCGGGTAAAGTTTCAAAACTACACAATGATTGGTACTAAAAAAGTCGGCGAAAAACGTTTAAGACTAGTTACGCAAATCACTAAAGCTGTTGTATACATTTGCTACTTTACTTCAACTTTACAAAAATGTAATGTGTTGTATAAAATGAATCCATCCATAAGTTTCCAGTGGCTGATTTACTGCAGAAAATCACTGTGGTGTGTGGTTACAAAAAAATCAGAGAGTATAGACCGCAGGAAAATATACGCAAGTTGTAAAAGAGTGTTACAACAAGCACGTTTTGCGAGTAAAGTTAGACTAATGTTTGACACTTAGATTTCGCTGCGACATGCTTAGAATGCCGAGGATATTCTTCGAATATAATACTCGGCAGCAAAACAAAAAACAGCAAACAACAATGCTTAGGTACAGAGCCGAGGATATTCTTCGAATATAAAACGCGGCACTAAAATTGGTAGCTGCGCCACATTTTTAGAATCTTATGAACTGTGTTTTAACCCTTTAATGCTCAGAGCTTTTCTCTCTAGGCAGCCACACTCTTGACATATTCGAATTTCAATCAAGGGTCAAGGACGCACGTTTTCAGATGTAAGCGCTCAAAGTTAAAAGCTTGTATAAATACTGGGCTATCGCTCAGGCATAACTTCACCCTGGAGTACGTATAAACGCAGCAACCGTGCGCTTGTCATTGTTGAAAGCTAGCAAAACATTACACAACCTTCGCTGTATCTAACAATACAAAGTGCTGGTGTCGCAATCAAAAATTGAACCGAGCCCACAAAAAATGCAATTTTGTTTATGAGTGAAATTTGCTTGGTATATACATACCTAATAAAGCATGGGTTTCGTTGTGGATCAGTAGGATTAAAATTTGGTCGTACATATAACACGAGGCCGAATCGTCACGAGGCCGAATCGTCGCCAGGCCGAAAATGATGCACACGGCAGAATCGCCACGAGGCCGAATCGTCAGTACGCCGAATAGTCTTTATTATTTTAATGCAACGTTTTGGCTAAGTTGGCACAATTTTTCCTAAAAATGTCTATTTTCTGACCTTTTTCCTAAGCCTAAGCCTGAGCGTAAGCCTACATCAGAGCCTAAGCCCAAACCTAAATTGAGCACACGTTTAAAAATGGTGATTTGGCCTGACGACGATTCGGCCTCGTGACGATTCGGCCTCGTGTAGACACACAAAATTGGACCATTAAATGCGAAGATCTACACTATTCCTGAAAAAAATGAAAACGGTTGGTTAAAAAAAGAAACTTATTTCGTTAATATGCAATTGCAAAAGCCAATCGTAAGCGATAATTTTAACAAAACACAACGTTCTAGGTTGGTTAAAAACGAAACTTATTTCGTTAATAGGCAATTGCGAAAGCCAATCGTAAGCGATAATTTTAACAAAACACAACGTTCTAGCTAAGTGTTAGAAATGTGTGATGTTCGATGTCAAATTAATTTAGCACTTGACAGTATGCATAATAGCAGCGCATTGGCAATCATAGCCGAGATAATGGATGGCTTGATTACGCTGCTAGACTGCTAGCGCAGATAAACAATCTAAGATCATTATTACTGCAATCTTATTATGTGCTGCAATAGGTTTCGTCAATTGTTGGGTACAAAATTAGCCACTGTTGACAAACATGCTGGCCACGTAGCACTATGCGAGCGTGTTAACCAGTATACGTATTCACTAAACTTACACGCTGTATTCCACGATTAACACGCACGTTAAACACACACGCACACTCAAATAATGTATTATTGGGACCTACCCAGAGTTACAATGCAACAATACACAGACAGAAATTATACGTGTTATTTCAGCTTTCGTACTATAGTATATACGCGGCGGCTGAGGCCGCCGCGTAAAAATTAATGGGTCATACTTTGTTATCACTAAACGTTTGATAATGCAGAGTCACGCGTCGGAGAACATCGCAGAAACAGCCGCTCACTTTTCAAATTTGAATAACGCTCACTTTAGGAAATTACATAAAAAACTAAATATATATACCTACTGTTAGGCGCAATATGTAAAAGCATAGAATCTGAATGAGTATATAATATGTGCTTGGAAGTATATCTGCAGAAGTATTTGCTAGATAATAGAATGAACTTTTTGGAAAAAATGACTATAAGACGCGATTGTAACCAGCCGAATGGTAACTGAAAAGTCAGATAGGCAGATTCTAAAACCCTTAAGGCAATTTCACATGAGGGTGCATTTGTTCGCGCACTGCATGGCACACGCCACGGAGCCAAATGCACCATGGTTGCAATGTATTATGACAGCTAAAGTAGATATGGGCATTATTTAAAATTAAATTGGCATCAAAATTGCCATATCTAAATTAGCATATCATAATTAAATTATTTGGTATCATATTTAATATTTATATCATATTTTAAATTTTTCCGAGTATCAAATATCAAAAGTATCATATTTAAATTCAACATGTGTATTTATATCATATTCAAATTATTTTGCGGTATCAAAACAACACTACTGCATAATCGACTCATAAATATATTCCCACTAATAAATATACCTACATTTCCAGTTCCCACAGATTTTGCTTCCCCTCAATAAGCTTAACTCCTTTGTGCGGCTGAACGTTGTTTTTGATCAACAAAAAGTCAGAAAATTACAGTGTAACAGCTTGTACCAAAAAGTACTCAATCTATTGTGTTGCAATCCAAACTTCGTTCGCTATTTCTTTGGCAAACAATAAATAAACAAACTACAAAAACTTCTATTTAAAAAACAGTTTAAAAAGTTTCAAAAATAAACTATAATGCAACCTTCAGGATGCAGTAAATTTTCACACACATTACTACAAACAAATATGAACAAAAAATGGAGAAAAAAATTGACCTTAAAATTGCACTGTATTAGCGGTCAAAACAGTTTTCAGAATAATGAAAGGGTGTTCTCAAAGAGCGCACCACTGACCCTAAATTTACTCTGTGAACTATAAGTTTCAAAATCTGCTATTATTATAAGGTTTATAAACATTTTAAATTATTTCGCCCTCACAAACGAAGACTCGATTTTGTAGTGAAAATCAACATTGTAATGTCAAAGGACATACAAAAAGACTCGTTTCCAACGAATTACAGAATTAAGTCTCAAATAAACATTAAAAAAACTAATAATCTGATAGCGCCAGAAAGTTTACTAATCACGTAAGGTATCATGCTAACATGTCCTTTGGCAAAAATCACCCGAAATCATAATTACTACTGGTAAAAAAAGAGTTTATATCAAATCTATCGAGTATGTATGGATTTGATAAGAGATACAAAAATTGCAGCCTGCTCATACCATTCTAAGCAATCACGGCTAGCCATATGGTCCGAAGCCATTTGACTCTAATCATTATTTTAGGTCATATTTTCCTAATAAAGCAATCTACCCGGTTTCAAAGGGAAGGCGCGCGGTAGTCGCAATTATGTTTCAGACTAGTGAATTGTAACTAACAATTTAATCCAATCAGACACAGACCTAGACTCACGCCTGGACGAACCGGATTTAAATTTTGCATGAGGTCCTGGATGCTAGATTTGTAACCATTCAGTAAATATATACCTACAGTAGGTAGAGGCAAATCTAGGAAAATGATGACTCCCCCAATTCGATGCAAGTTTTCATCAGAAAAAGGCCCTTTTGATCAACTTTTAAGTGATGTTCATAATTATACCGGAATATCGATGGTACAACCACCCCTACCCTAGTGGTTGTTCAATAATCGTACCCCCCAAACGTCCCTAAAAACACCAAGTAATATATGTAGAATAATAAGATGTTAATACAGTAATATATACATAAATTTACAACAGTGACTGCTACAAATAAACTACACAGCTGCTCATACAGGCGGATAATACGCTACTAAACAGGAAATAGTATAATAACAAGAAGAATGATAATGATCAAATAATTACTGGACAAAAAGAAGTGACTAAATTAAATAATTGTAACAAATGTAAATACATTAAAAAATAACTATTTGTTAGCAAGGTAGACCGCTCAGAATAATAATATATAAACAACTGATTCTAACCGACACCCCTCTCATTCTGTTCTTATCAGTCTACCAGGTGACACGCAAGGACATAATTTTCGAACAATGCAAAATTTGAATCCCTAGTGTGGTCAAATTTCGGCCTCACACTTGCATTCTATAATTCCCCATTGGATACTCTTTACAGTACCATTATATACAAACTACACAATGTTGTAAGTTTTTCATTCAAATAATAAAAAAATTCAGACAAAAGACCCTGAAATTTATATTAATTATTCAATTCTGCATTGACATTTCTCCAAACACCTCCCATACATATATACTAAGTTACCAGTCTACCAGTAAGTTCTCCCCCCCTTGAAACTTTTCCTGCTTGGTGTAACTCTATTAAAATAACCTTCATTTGGTATGAAAGCACACCACATACATTTCACATCGAATGAAGATTATTTGGGTCAAAATAGACAAAAATAGACAATTGCGCATGTAATCATCAATAAGGCATGAAATATATATTCTTTTAAAAACTGCCTGTTCCTATAATAAGTTACTGCAGCTGCATAACATGTCGAGTTGAATTAATCTAACATATTTCCAATTTCCATCATAACTAAAGTTTGGCCGCAAATTGCTGAACCCCATGACAAAACTGGTATCCTGATTTTTGTGATTACTCGCTGTACTTTTTATGTTTATTTCGCGTCTTTATTTTTGTTATCAGAGCCCAGCATTTCTTGGTCAGACTTTAAAAAACGTTTTTTGCCTGTACCAAATACACTGGAATTCGAAAAGGCTTCGGAGCAGGTACTTTTCATTGGTGACTTTTTATACAAAACCCCCGTATAGTAGCAAAGTTGATTTTTACGCGGCGGCCTCAGCCGCCGCGTATATACTATAGTGCAAAAGGCTCCTATAAATAACACGTAGATCAGGCGATTGCTGTGTTATTCGACTGCTAGGTTCCTAAAATACACACTGTGTGTGGGTGTGTGTGTACGTATCTACCTACGTCGTTAGTGGCAGGCGATTATTCTGATTGCAAAAGGGCTGCAACTAAACCTGTTGCAACAATGTTTCCAAGATTGTTCATGAACACGTCGTAACCATGAAAGTTGTGGTTTTAATCTGATGCCAATTTGGTAACTGTCAGACTAAGCCAAAGAGCCTTAGCAGTGCTGCACATTTGCACAGTTATGGATGTCGTTGCGGCGTTGAGTTATTTTCGACTCTAAAAAGTGGCCGAATATGTGGGTGACGGTCATTTTGACCATGACTCTAGCTTTTAGTTTAAAAGTGAAACTGACGCCATAAAAGTTTTTTGATAGAAACGTTTTCAACCATAATGCTGACATTGTTGCCTAAGAAGTGAGATAACCACCAGTCGACACGTTGCGTTAATAGTTTGAAATGTTGGCTCTGAAAATTTTTGGTGCCGCGTTTTATATTCGAAGAATATCCTCAGCATTTCAAGCACGTCGCGACGAGCACGTCTAAAATTAATTTAACTTTACTCGCAAAACGTGCTTGTTCAATCTAAGTTTCTTAGTAGTATCTAGTGTCGACGCTAGATACAAGTAAGGGTTGTAGCATGGCTGCGAGTGCACTCAGAGGTTTGTATGCACGATGCGATGGAAAGCTCCGAGTGCAAAGCACGAGTGCGCGCAGCGCACGAGTGCTTTGCACGAGGGCTTTCCAAGCAGAGTTGCATACGAATCTCTGAGTGTCAGTGCTGGCCATGATACAACAGACTTGTCACATGGCCTTAACACGTAAAAAAGAAAAAAGTATAGGTAGCGGTAGGATTCGAACCCACGCATATATGTGACTATGTTTTCCAGTCAGTGCCGTAGACCACTCGGCTACGCTACCTTGGGTAAAAATCTTTATAGGACAGTATAGAGAGAAATTCTGCTAGCGTGTCTGCGTATACAATATACATAAACATGCCTACGCCAATGAATATATATGCAACCTTTTACACTGTACGTACATTTTGATCACTACATGCCTTTTAACAAACTGAATCTGGAGCAGCGGTGGTCGAGTGGTTACGATGACTGGCTACAGATCTTGATGGTTTGGGGAGCATTTGTTCGATTCTTGCGGTTCTTTTTAGGGTGATTTCTTACTCCTGGGTCGGCGTGCGACAATTCTCTGAGTGCACGTTGTCTAATTTGACGATGATTAGCGTGTGTTCAGAGAGTGCAACAAATCTCTGAGTGCACTCTTGGGAGTTGAGCGATTAGAAGAGTTGCACGTATCAGAGATTTGTAGCATGACTGCCTACGCAGAGGCCATGTGACAACTGTTTTTGCTTAAAAATGCGACACTTTCAGCTCAAAAGTATACTACTTGTTCGTACAAAAGAAGGAGTTAATACTTGCTTTTCCGTCAAAACGTTTTCACTGCTACGATGCGGCCATTGGACCTTCCCAAATACAGCTGTGTGTAACACCTTCCTAATTACAGTACAGTAATTACGTACAGTAATTTGCTACGACAGTTCACAAAAATGTACTTTATAGTTTACAGGTCAACTCTAATCTGTATGATAATCTTGAAAAAGCTTACATTAGGCCCCTGAATGTGAAAGATCAGTCAATGCAAAAATTTACATTGCAGCTGCAGGATCTTCTCTGAAAAGAGCAACAACTTCCGAAACAACTCAATCTGCGACCAGAACTTCAGTCAGTCACTTCAGCCAAACGTCTTAAATACACCTCGGGTCAACTTAAAACCTCTTGTGCAGGGATGTATATCAATACAAAGGCAACAATCCGTTTTCAGAAAGTTTTTTGGTTAAACCATGCATTCATTGTCTATCACATGTATTTTTTTGGTAATACACGACACAAAAAGATACCATCACATCGTTTGTCGATGTCTGCTAGGTAAAATGTAAAATATAAAGACATAGGGCACACGCACTCTTGCGCTAAAGCTGAGGTTACACAAACATGCTTGCAAAAGATGCAACACAAACTCAGTTTATCTTGCTGTTGCTGATCCCGAAATACCTAAGACCTGCTGTGCTGTGGCACACAGGGATAATGACGGCTGTCTTCAGCAATCATACGTACTTCTTACTTTATTGTTTGAAATTTTACAGTACAAATTCTCACTAATGAAAAGTTAAAATTAATAATGTAGCTATACTAATAGTAACTTACAACCAAAAACATTACTCAAAAAATCAAAGTCAATCGTAGCAAGTTTGTGGACTATTTGCAGTTCCTCCCAGGAAGCAGGAACTGTTCACAACAATTGACTGGACAGCGGGAAAGTAAACAAACACATGAACTGCGTCTGCAAACAATTTAATGGCGTCAACTCAAATAATAACAATATTACACCACCTTTCGTCAATTGCCAACAAAAGCGGTTATATCAACAAACATGCTCATTATATCAATAGATGGTCACACGTTATGTATTGGCCATAGATTATGTTGTTCGTGTTACTAGAATATCAAATAAGGTCAATGGTAAACTAGAAAGCTTCATGAAGAAAGCTTGTTTGGCTTTAGTCAATAATTGACTGTTTGTTGACATTCATATTGACCACTAGCTCATCAAGTCAAACTGGAATACATAGATACTACTTTCTCATAACTAACAAAAATTCACTTGGCGCAAATTTAAACAGATCTTGTGATTACCCTAATTCAAGTCACAAAAAACTATTTGTCTCTGTAAAATTCGCATGACCACAAGCGGGATTAACAAGTCAGAATCACTTCTCATAGCAAGAGTATGAAAAAATATATATGACACTGATAAACACCAATTAACGAATATAACATGCGCTGCTGCTGAGGAAACAAAAATAGACTTCAAATCACCAGTCAAGAAAGTTAAAAAAACTTAAGCAAGGGAAGAAAATTTGAGAGACAGCGTTTGCAGAACGTAAAGTGCGCGCAGTTGAAAATGACAGTGATAAAAGTAGTTTTGTCTGAAAGCACAAGTTTTGAACTTTCACTTTTTCGAAAGAAAAACGATCGTACATTACTTTTGCAAAAAACCACAGACTTGTCAGTCGCTTTAAACTGCACAACTTTGACAATAGACAACTATTCTTTAACAGAAAGAAACAATTACTTTAGTGAACACAAAAACACGGCTAAAAGAGGCAGTTAGAACATTGGCTTGCAGAATTCTTTCTGTTGTTTAGATAACTTTTGTGCAACTTTTTCAGACAAAAATCTTTTGTGTTTTTATGTCTTACTGTCATAGCTGAACTGCACATTTTAGTCTTGAGATAACGATTATTGTACCGATTACGGAAACACAAGACAAAAAGGTAAAACACTCAAGTTAGTGCTTTATTGAATGTCGACCAGTATGCTTAGCAACAGAGCCCTGTTGCTTAGCTCTACAGTTCTACACGCCTTACAATAATAGTAATGTAGCAACTGTACATACAGTATTGTAACAATTGCAAGTGCAAAGTCGGGTGATTCGTTACGGATTCATCATATAAATTCATCAAGACTTGTAAAGCTGAGCAACAGGCCCCAGCCCGCAAACATTTCCAATGATAATTGGTATTATGTATATATTAACTGTCAGTTGATAACTTAAATAGCTGACATTTTTTCATAGCAAAACAGAAAATTAGAACAAAACAAGAGAGTTACGAATACAAACTTACAACGACCTTACGCCGCAGAGATAGATTTTGAAAATATAAATTTTCATTCACAACACTGCAACATACATACATACATATGTAGTTGCACACAGAGACTATTCAAGAATACTTGAACCAGCAAACTGAGCTTTAACCATACAAATTTATCGTCAAATTAATGGACAAGAGCTGCGAGTTTCACCAGGATTGTAATGAAACCTCTTCAAATTAGTCCACTGCAATGCTAATCAACTTTTGCACAATTTCAAGAGTTGCGGGAGGCAAAATTTTCCATCCCGACTTTCTAAAGCAAAGCTAAACTAAATTAAGAAATTCAGAAGCGGACCAAAATTAGTCACTGGCTACTCTTGCCAGAATAGGCAAAATGTAGTTCCTACCAGGATGTGTCAGCTACGCTAGAAACTTGAGATGAATCAAATGAGAAGACAAACTCTCTCTCTAGCCTAGACTTTGAACTGGCTCAAAAATATAGGTCTTGCCATGACCCCATTTTGCAAGCACGTGCTAACACGATGGAAAGCCATAAATTTAGCTGCTTTTTTCCGGCCCAAAGACAGACGTGACACTGGGAAAATAGTCCGACAAATATCACCCATTTGAGATAAATCAACAGACTGAAGCAACTGGAAAACTCAACTCAATAGGGAATTGAATTGCTGATCAGATGGCGTGATAAGGTTCCGCTTAGACTAAAAAAATCAAACTTTTACCAAGTCTTGAAGCATTAAAAAGAAAATTGGAATTCCACTTCCATAAAAAGTGTCTAGAACCAAGGGCATCTCAACACCCGAAGCCAATAGACAAGTCAGTCTCGAATTTGTTTACTTACAGCACAATATACAAAAAAAAAGCATAGCTTCATAGTAGATGATTACAAAAAATAACAGTTATATGTATAAGACGTGACAAACAAAGCACATAAACAACACAAGGGTAGGTTTCAGGAACGTTCTTTGATTTTGAACATACTTAGCACAACAAAATAAAGCTATTTACGAAATCGGCCGCGGTACAACAGCATCCCAAACTATAATTCGACGCAAATTTGAACGATGCAAAAAATAGACATCTTAATCTATGTATCATTTATTTCCCATAGTTCGCAGTCGAAGCTCAGTCTCATAGACTGCATGTATGCTTTTACAGTGACGCACATATTCTACGACAAAAAAACACCAAAAATGCCACAATATAGCACCGACGCAGTTAAAAATTTTCAAATAGATATCAGTTCAAAAACCAAATATTATTTGCTATATTTACAAAAAATTTCTTCATAAAATTGTCATTTAACCAAATAGCTTATAGCACAGCTATTCCTATTTTCTAGAACACCTCATTTGGCCTGTTATTAAAAACCATTGCAACCGAATGTATTCGTTAGACAGATTATATACATGTCAAAACTACCAAGCGGCAAGAAAAGTTTTCGTCAATTGCTACAAAAAACACTCATCGCAGACGGTTCGGGTGAGACATACAGACTCATTAAGCCCTGTCGAGGCAAGATGACGACAATCAAGAGTACATAATGGAGTCTCACTCTTATAGAAGTTAGTATCTTTTTTATAAGAGTGACACGCCATATGTACGCTTCCCATAATCAATCCACTACGCTGTGCAATTTTGATGAATGAAACTGATCTAGCCAATATTTCGGTAAATTTGGACAATTTTTGTATTTTTAGACTCCTGCTTTGAAATTAGATGTCCTGACTCTTCGGTAGCTTCTTGTTATGTGAGCAAACCTCGTCGAAAGAGAGAAAGGGGGTAGTCATTTTTTGCAAAGTTCGGAAAAACTTATTGTACAAGCAAGAAAATGCTTCAAACAGTGAACAGTCAAGCGGAAGGAAAGGTAAAATTTTATATATAACAAGCGCTTTTGTGGACGAGCGTATATTTTTTGACAGGACGACAGTGAGTATTATTTTACCGTATCGGTAAAATTAAGCGCGGCATACACGTATTTTGAATTTGTCAGAAGCCGTGTATTAATTTTGAATAGAGATATTATGTTAAGCCGAGCTGCAACTTGGTTCAAGTCTGTATAATAATATCTTAAATGACATTTGAACGAAGCTCAAGACTTTTCGAGATTTCGACAACATTAACCCAAATTGTTGAGTAATAACGCTTTACGTAGGTTAGAGTTTTAGAATTTTTGTTGCCCCGCCCTGCCTGCAGGTTTTCGTCATCCACTGGGACACTAGTTTCATAACAGTCATTTTTTTGCTGAGTCGAGTCTTTTAATCAATCAATTATTCAATCAAATTTTGAACAGCCACTTAGTGAGTAAAGGAGCACAAACAAAATATACTCATTTTAGCCCAAGCCCCAAACTCAGTTATTATCTTAACGGGTTTTGTTGTTAAGTAAAAGTAAAGTAAGAGATCCCTAAATGTTAAATGCCCGTAGTGCAATACCTCTGCCGTGTCCAACACTAACATAGGTGTATCGTCCTACTAAATTTCCATATAATTTTTGCCACAAAACTCCGAATAAAAGTTTACTGTACACTAAGACGACGCGCTTTGGCCACATTTGTTCAATCCCATACTATATTTTAATAAAAATATTCAAAGAAAACTATGACTAGATATAATTAGTTGGGATTGGGTAGAAAAAAGTAAGCACAACGAGTTTTTTGTCTCACTTGCTTAGAAAAACTCATTGCTTAGGTACGCAGTCAATCTTAAGGAGCAATCTATACATGATACATTTGGTCAATTTCCAATTTAAGTCTGTTATAATCAATAGAACACTGTTATAATGTATCGTGCGTGAATTTTGCTATCGATAATCAATATCGATAGTCAATCTGAGCTACGCATCGACACACGCACGCACACACACACCATACAAACACACACGCACGCCCGCGCTGTGAGCTGCACACTGAGCAAGTATGCGGTAGCTGCACTTGGTCAGTGCAGCAGGCTTCAGTTTAATGCACTGAAACTTCGCATGATTAACATGCATTTTTTGTTTCAGTGCATTGATCGAAATTAGTATGCACGACCGCTGAGGCGGCCGCGCAAAAATTGGATGGAAAGGGGCACCAAGATTTTTCTTTTTTACGATACGGCAAAGGTAAAAACAGGATTAAACACATTACATACCCGAGCAAAAATGGAGCGATACAACAGCGACATAACTAAAAAATGAGATTACAAAGGACAATATTATGATACGTTGGTCCAAGATATATATAAAACAAAATATTTCAAAATACAGCTGTCAGCAACAGTTTATACTTTACAGTTTGAAGATAGTTTAAGCCAAATTACCGTAAATGAGCAAAGTAATTTTTCGGAAAGAATAAGCAATCAAATAAAAAAAACTGCGGGCGTAAAGTATGTTGTCAATTGTCCATATATAATATCAAAAGTACATAATAGGAAAAGTACATTCTTCCTATCATGCCTTGGGCCTTCCGGCCGATGCGGAGCGCAAAATAGCCCTTTTTTTGCAGGGTTCTGAAGGGGGAGGTTTTGAGGTATGGGGGTTCTAAGTTTCTGAGGGTTCAAGACATAATGCTCAACTGAGAGGCTACCCCCCTCAATTCAAAACCCCGTACTCAACTGAGGGAGGTTACCCCCCTCAGTTCAAGACACTAAGCAAGCCACCCCCCCCCATCAGTTCAAGACATTAAAGAAATTGCATATGGGCAATGCAGCTGAATTCAGTAATATCTTGAACTGAGGGGGGATACGCCCCCCCGCTCAGTTGAGTAACGCGGTCTTGAAATGAGGGGGGTACCCCCCACTCAGATGAGCACAATGTCTTGAACCCGGGGGCGAGGTAGCGCCCTCAAAACCGTACAAAATTGGGCTATTTTGAGCTCTGCATTGAACGCAATTTTTGCTTTACCAGAATTACCAGATTCAACTAAAACTTGAAATTTTGAAACTTTTAATAAATCCTATATTTAGTCCGAACCTATTCCAACACTATCACCAGATTAAGAGAAATCAGCAGGCTAATACAACAACAGCGTGTGCTGCACATCTGCACGCTACAAGCTGAGTCTGTATTTTATTCGGAACTTCATAAGCGGCATTGGATCATTGCGGAGATGATAACGAAGCCAGTGCCGCGGCTTTGTTACCAAGCAACAGATTACTAACGTCTTCCACCTAAAATAAACCATTAAAACTGAATTTTCCAGCCAAAACTAACTAGGCTTTTCTTGCATACACAAGTATCCTGGTATTACTCAATATAAAATAATATAAAAGGTATAAGAAAGGAAGAAATGTTAAGTACAAAAATACAGCTACAACTTGGATAGGAATTCAAGTTAGCACAATACGGGCAACTGCTATAAAGATAGTTCTTAGTCTCATTGTCACATTAATTTCCGAAATTAAGTCCTTTTGTTTGACGGATACAATATGTGTTTATGAAATCAATGGTATCAGTTCTCGCTTCTCTTAACAAGATACAACAGATCCGACCAGAAGACAATAAAATGTATTAGATACTAAACTCAAAAATAAATAAATAAATAAATAAATAAATAAATAAATAAATAAATACATAAATGAATAAACAAAGGCATACTTGTGAATCAATATGCACAAACAGTCTAACACGGAACACTCGATTGGGACTGCACGACACTGGTACGGCCAAAACGGGACCATGACAAGTGCGAACGGCATTCTCAAAAATGTTCACGGCATCAGCTGACCAGACAAAACCCCTGCCTAAAAAATTAACAATTTGCTAACTTTAGTATAAAAGACGTTGGTTGATCCTTATAAAAAGACGTTGGCTAATCGTTACAAAGTCCTACACCCCAAAAGCCTTGTTAATAGTGTCCATACTGATACATACTACCGCAATCCACCCGTTTGTTCGCATTCTAAAGCAACCGCTGCAGAAAATTGGATCTCAACTAAACAGGCATTACGTTACCAAAACGAAACTAGCATTTGTTCGTAACTGTTCAATACAGCATAAAAGCGTACACTTGAGTTTATATTATAACTTGAAGACAAATTTAGCGGACATGGTCACTTTTGAAAAAATCTGCCAGAAGTATGGCGGACAACACACTACTTCGAATCAAATATGGATT
>JASANF010013266.1:0-13566 GCA_030248245.1 Trissonchulus sp. WLG1_4
TATCTAAATGTTTACTAAATGAAATGAAACTACTGACGGAAATCAAACGTAAAAGTATTGAAATTAACCGCATACCTAGTTAAATATGACCTAAAGTTTGTTTTGTGGAAAGAAAGCCCACATATGTACGCTAATTAAAATTTCTAGAAAATTTCTAATTGACTTCACTCATTGTTTAGCTCGCTAAAGCCGCTTGGCGCTGGGGGGGGGGGGGGAAGAGACGTGAGGGGACACCTAAAAGTCTCGATTGTATAGCATAACTTGTCATTCTATAGCAGTAAAAGATATATCTGTAATGTAGATATTTTCAATATGCAAGAAAAAATAAAACTATCCTCTGAAAATTTTTTCCAACCCCTCCTTTCCGCCATTGGAAGACTCAGGCAGGGCCAGTTTACACGGCGTTTACAACCGTTTACACCGGGTCAGCAGGTCACACGTACAGACGCATAACTCACGACACACAAACTCACAGAGTCTGACAGAAAAGCTAGCCGCGTTTCTACTACTGCTTGGGCGCAGTAAAGAAAAGTCGTTGATAAGTTCTTTGGCTTCATAGTTAGTTAACTAGAGCCTGGGCACTTGTCAAGTTCCCACACTTGTCAGCACAGATGGCAAAGGAGGGGGGGGGGTGGACCAAGTTGCCCAGATTGGAAATTGATCACAAGAAAACGAAAATGATCAAAATTTTGCAGAATACGCACATGTTTACTAAAAGTTTGAAATGTTTGCGGTTTTGTAAGTTCAATTCCCTCAAACGTCGGAAACCCCCCCCCCCAGACTGAGACTCCGTGCACATGTATGATAGTTGTCACTTAGACGGAACCCTATCCTATTTTCACCGATGCCGACCTCAAAGTACTTATGTCAATACCAGATTTTGAAAAAATTAAATTGCAAAATTTTGGAGTATCAGTCTGCGAGAAAGGCGGGGCTACAATTTGAATATGGCAAATTAGATAGCGGGTTTAGTCTAATCCTAAACTGGTATTGACCTCGACATAATGTCTGGCAGTAGAGTCACCTGACTGTCGGGTCACTGCTGTCCTGGAAAAAACAAACGATCACTTCACTGCTACCTGGGAACTGACCTCTCCCTGAACTAACACCTCTCCTTGCGGGTGATTGCTTTGGAACTTGCAGGAAATTGTGGCAATGTTTACATAATATACATTTTAGGTAAAACTCTTATCAGTTAGAACCGTACTTATTTCGGCCGTATATCTAGTTAAAATTTGTTTGATTATAATAAATAGGAATGTGTTAAATAAATTGTTAAAATTAACTTTGATTACACAGAAAATTAAAACTTGACACAGTTATTTCGAAAAGCCTTGGCTATAATTTAAACAAATCCAAACAGCTGCTAAAAGAGTTTGTCACAAACGACCTTAACTTATCCCCACTGAAGCCAAACTGGCTTCACCTGAAATGAAGCCGAAAGTAAGTGAAGCCGGCTTCATTTCCAACTGAAGCCACTCAAAAGTGAGACTGAAGCCGGCTTCACTTTACTTTATTCTTGTCTTTACTGTATATTCTATATATACTATATATATATATATATATATATATATATATATATATATATATATATATATATATATATATATATATATATATATATATATATATATATATACCATCAAGATTCAAGGCCAGATTGAATGTTTTTTCATCTTATAATAGCTTCACATCGCTTTCTAGCTACAAATATATAATTATTATTAGACTGTATTTTCAATTGATTCAGTTTGAATTCAAGAGAATTTGCTGTAGCCTATTCAACGTCAGTTGACGGTCACAGATGTACCGTACCGTACAGTTTGCAGGCTGGTCCTAAATAGTGCCAAGGTTTAGGGCTACTGTCCCAAATTTACTCATATATGTATCCCATATTTATCCAAATTGTAGGTACAGCTCCAGCTCCTCCTAGAATTTTAGGACTTAACTTACATAGCAAGAAAACTTATAAAATTATCAAAAATTGACAGTTTTTGGTTTTTCACGCAATTTTGGGTGTCAAACAGAATTTCAGTCAGTCAGTGTTCAGGATGGCTTCACCTCATTTGAAAATGATTTGCCATCGGGCCAAGAATGGGTCTCATTTTATCAAACGTCTCATTTTATAAAATTCTTAATCCGCTGCCAAAATTTGGTGAAATAATGGGACTATTGATACAATGAAACGGTCTGGTTTTATATAGGCCTTTTGGGTCCGAATGGTCCGATGACATCTAATGGGACCAACTAAGAAGGAAGGGATATTCCTCTCGCTCCACCTTTTACCTCAGTAAGCAGTGCTCTAATACGCTGCTTTTGATATAATATAGACACAGGTTAAAAGTTTTCATAAGAACGTTTGTCATCTTGGGGAGTTTGAATGTGGCGGCTTGTCAAACAAAGTCCGAGAGAGAAATATAAGGTATATACTACCAACCTCCCAGTCTCAACGCCGAGACATATAAAAAATCGGAATGACGTTTAAAGGCCTGTCTTAATTGGACTGGTAGTCAAGCTTTCTCTCTGATAAAATTCGCGAAACAAGAAAGTTTCGTATTTGCGCACTTAATGACTGGTTTTGTGTTTCCAAATTAAATTACCATTTCAGTTGTAATCTGTGCGGTGCTAGTGGCTAAAAAATGACTCTGACACTAGCATTGATTTGTCAACCTAAGCTTTTTCTTTAGTCCCATTGAGCGGCAGATCACAACCACAGTTTTTCATATGTACGCTCTTTCATTGACAGCTCAGAAAGTCTTAGTCAGTCGCAATTTGTGCTCGTTGGCCAGGATCTTGGCAAATAACGATTACTTTGGTAGGGGGGGGGGCACAAATTCGGGAAGTAGGGGTTGGAACCGAATATGAAAGGGAAGGAAAAGTGTATAAAAGTGGTTTATATCAGTTTTCATCAAATGATCTCTCCGAGAGCGAGTCATATTGTTAAATATAAGTTGGTTGCAATTTTTAAGGTAACATGCAAAAATGGTTCAACACTGTTTCACAAGTGGTTTTACCTCCATGCGTGTAGCAGAAGATTTCTGAAAGGACCTATAACACATGCACACTTCAACTTATGTAGGTACATATATAGGGCTGCTAAGGTGGTAGTTACGTTTTCGAAGTTTTTGCAATAATTCAAAAAATACTTGATCGAACAAAATCTAATTTGGCAGAGACATTGCAAATGCAGACAACAATATTTGAGCTTAGTTTCAAAATGACTCTACTTTTTACGGTCATTTTATGGCTCAAAAACAGGATTTTTTGTGTATTTTTTGAGAACTTGGAAAATTGTACGTAAATTTTTGTGGCTCCTACAATACTCAGAAACGCCAATCAAAAAAGGTATAACCCGTTTTATTTTAAGAATATTTTCAGCAAAAATATGATACATTTCTGTTAGTCGTAATAGGCGATCGGTAACTTTGAAGTTTTTTAACACCAATTCTGAATTCTCATGTCAATATCACAAAATATAAAAAACCATTTGACACCATAATTTACAGGGATATGGTCCCTTATGTACCTATTATATCTACAAAATTTGGTAAGTATATATTGTAGTAGCCACAAGAATTGGCAGTTTTAATAAACCCCTTCAAAAATTGCAAATTTTCGTCAGTCTCATGAAATGGCATTCTTTACACTATTGTCCGCCATTTTTTCAGCGGTTAAGGACAAACTGTGCCTAGTGTAATATTAAATGACCCCAATGAGACAATAGTTAACTGAGTTTAAAATTTTTAAAAAATCAAGTTTTAGCCTGATTGGCTTGATGTGGTTTGTGTTGGAACTGTCCAACTAAGGGCTACTTTAGCCTTTTTTGCGTACTTTTTCCTATGTATATAAATACACTGACAAACGCACTGAACCAAAAGTGCACCTTCAAGCTTAATTGTTCTTATCTAAGGTTCGGGTGCCTTGGGGGAGTAACATATGTGAAAATAAGCAAAATTGGAGAACTTTGATTTTTGACCTGGGTAGCCCCCCCTTAAGTCAATATTCAACAGTGTGTGATCAAAATTCATAAGTGCATCCAACATAATTAAAAAAATCTACTTTTTTCATCATAATTTTTTTCTTGGCCTAGTGCCAGAGCTATTCATCTGTGACAACTAGAAAAGCATTAACAGATAATAATGTTTTTCTCAGTCGCAAAGGGTTACTTCCTTCCCAGATCCCCAAGACTCTACGCTACTCCACTCCACTTGTGTTGTGAGTACTATACACTCTTCATTATTACTTTAAGTTCCAATCTGGGCAAATTGACAGCGAAAATGAAAACTATGTTTTGTTATGTTAGCTTTTGGTTACGTGCCTGTCAGTATGAAGTGTATGTGCTGTATTTCTTGGTTTCATTTCATGAAAAAAAGCTTACGGGGGTGGTACATGTAACATTTTAGCTTGCCTGACTTGTTCAAAACTGCCCAATTTGCATAAACTATAGAAGTTCATCGCATTCGAACATATGAAAAACTGAAAAAAAGAAGACTCCTACCAATTTTGACTAAGGGTACGGAATACCTAAAAGTTCAATTAGGTGTTAATAAATACAGTCCTGGCCTCAAATAGTGTCACTTTACTCGAATTCTAGAGTGGTCCACTCGGGTCACTAAATGACAAATGTAAATATGTTGCTTATGTTCTCATATAAGCCTACCTACGTAGTAAATTAAGACAGCCTCCAGCTTAGCTGCATATGTACCTATGTCACTAGGTCACTGAAAGGTCACACTAACTTCAGTCGAATTTCGTTGCACAACGATGTCTGCTGGCCACTCGCACTCACACGCACAAAGGCCACTATTTGAGGCCAGGACTGTATGTACAACAGTTTATTTTTTATGTTTGCCCATAAGGTGGTCGAGTACAGGGTGGTTCCCAGATTCACCTCTTCCTTGTTTTGAAACTATGTAATACAAGGCTACGAGTATAGCTCCAAAACAAAGGCATCCTAGCTACCGATGGTGTGTGAGTGTAGTACAATGCTTGCAGAGTTTGGGGCCTCACATACCGATCTCGAAGGGTACAGTTGTGAGTACCCCGACAACAGTTTATTGTGCATTGTGCGCACTGCGCGACAAATAGTTTCTGTACTCGCACGCAGCTGTTTATTTAGAAGAACTCGAAATCGGAAATACGCCTAACGGCAAAAAGCCCAACTCACTTTTTTGACAAAACAGTTTTCAAAAGCTGTTTGTGACACTAATACTAATATTTTTCCTTATCTCGTTAACTGCTAATGGGCTATAAAAGCTCACAGCAACAGACAACTTAACACGAAAATACAGCAGTGGGCGCTTCTTATGATCTTAGATATATGCATTTCACACTCATAACTGTTAATTACTACATTATGTAGTTAGCTAATGACTTCATAAACGACTCGAGTTGATTACGCTGAGTAATTAGTGGACGCCATATCTATAAAAGGGGTTGCTTTAACTAAATCTAGCGTTTCTTGCCGTTGTTTTTCCACTTAATAAACATTTTAGACATTCCATTATTGTTACAATTGTAAACCGGAGGCTCTTTAGCTTGATAGTTAACAAAGAGTATATAAGAATAGGTACACTGAGCACTAACAATAAAATTGAGAAATTTTGCATCATCAAATGGTTACGACTATGCGTGCAACTAAAACTTGTTTTTTTAGTTTTAGTTTATTTTTCCCAACCATTTCAGCTTTAGTTTCTGTTATGTTTAGGTAAACTGTTTATAATATAGTCATTGATGCTTTTTTCAATATCGCTTTTGGTTTTTGGACATGAAAATTTTAGGCTCACCTATTGTACGGGATATTCTCTAGTTGGTCTGATTGGGTCTTAGTGATACCCAGTAAAATGTTTCCAGAGAATTCAAGGTAGCATCGGAATAAATTTTATCAAGAGTACATAATGCAGGCACCAATCAGCTTTTCGAATCATGCTGTTGACGTTGACGCCAAATGTTGGGTTTGACTTCATTCTGGAAGCTACTGTACACTTAGTCTTCTTATTTGATAACTTTCTTCAATCAAGTTATTTCTAATGACAGCAGTGGTCTGATTATTAGTACAGTCGCTAACGATAGTAAATTGGCTTTTAGTTAGATTAAGCATGAGAAAAGTTTCTTCGAGCCACTAACTACTGAAAGTTAAAACCATGGCATAGAGTCAATTAGTGTATCTCTATTAGCTGCCTCTTGCGCTGTTCTCTGACGCTGTAAAGAAAGTTGTCATCGAGCAAATCGTATCCATCTACTCAGCTACGTATTGATAAGACTGACTTTGCCAGTAGAAACTCTCCTTTCGTGATGCTCTCAGCAAAACATAAACATTTAGTTACAACTTTAATCTAACTAACGAATCCATCTAACGGAGCTGTGGCCTAACGGCTAAGGCGTGTGCCTGCGAAACACAGGGTATGGGGTTGGATTCCCATCAGCTGAAATTTTTGCAATTTTTTTCTAACTTCAATGTTTTTAATTTGTGTTTCTTTGCATGCTATGAAATTCAAATGTTATAGCATTCTAAATCACCGGTCAATTCTTAAATTGTATGTAGTACGTACCTAAAACGTATATAATCGCCGAACAGATTTTTAGACTCATTCAAATTCAATTAAAAATTAAAAACTAAGTAGTAGGTACTGACAAAACATGTTGGTGCGTGCCGCGCTTAATTTTACCAACACGGTAAAATAATACTTTATTGTGGTCACATCGAATTATGTGCGCTCGTCAACAGAAGTGCTTGCTTGAGCTGAGCTGGACTATGTAGTGAACTGTCTGAATGATCATACCAACTTAGTTAGTCACGTTTTCTTGAGTCGAGTCGACAAATGATAGAAGCCGAGTCGATTATTTGAGTTTTCCTGAGTCACTGACATAATGACAAAGTCTTTTTATCTGTTCACTGTAGACACGGCTCAAAAGAAAAGTTCACCTTGAAAGTAACCCTGTCAATCGCTGAGATGAAAAGTTGACAAATTGTGAATAAATTATGAAATAGGCTGGGTTCGACCATAATCTGGTAGAGCTGATGCTTGCCGGACTATATTTTGACGTACATATGTTGAATTGAAACTAAAAACATTTTGTTCGACATTATGTGGCAGCAAGTTTAGAGAATCGTCAGGTTGCTACCGTGTGTATCTTTTGATCAGCAAACTACTACAAAATTGCTTTTTTAACAAAGTTTGACCAAAAAGTGCTGAACCCCGAGACAGAACACGTTACGAGATTTTAGTAACTATACACTCGCTGTACTCTTGGTGCTCGAAATTAGTGCTTTTCGTAACGAAACGTGTTTCTTTTTATCACAGGGTCCAGCATTTTCGGTCAGCCTTTAGTCAGCCCTTTTCTCAAACAAGCTCTAAACATGAGAGCAGCACTGATGGCTTGATGCACGATAGAAATATCAAACTTTGATGTTTATTGTGTGTGCAGCATAGGATCACAAAATTGAGAATTCGTTTTAGAGTAACCACTACTAATCGAACATTGCAGAGCCAGAGACAAGTAGGTGGCGTCATTCTTGCGATCACCTTACTATGTTCATAACGTCAGACAGTAGACAGTAACTGCCACGAATTTGATGAAATTCAAATTTTGATATTATAATTTTGATGGGTTTTTTCTTACTTCAGCAAAAATAAAGAAGTAGCGGTACCTTTCCATTATAATATAACAAGTAGATCAGAGTTTCGAAGTAATTACTACCGTGAATAAACCTAATTACGGTTCATCTTATAAGATGACGTTAGTTTACGTTTCCATTCTGATATATTTATATTTATAAGAAACGTGTGCTCAGTGCGCGTATGCAGACTACGGTGTTTCTCTATTCAGCAAACTCTCATACAAGTAACAAGTAAAAACAACGTCAAATAAAAAAGGTTCGACTGGCTCTAAAAAAACTGTTCGGCTCGATTAAACTGCTAGACACTAATCGGTTGGATTGCATTTACACCCACACCGAAACCCAAGCTTCACTCTTCACATCGGTTACACCGACAAATTGTCGAAATTACGCTCATCAATCCACCCCCAATTTTCGTTGCCAACATTGATGCTTGACTGAAGTCCGACCAGAAATTGCTGAACCCAGGGACAAAACAGGTGGCGTGATTTTTGTGACTACTTGCTGTACTCTTGATTGCAATTCGTTCTTTTCGTAAGGAAACCATTTCGTCTTATTTCATTTTATTTTGTCTCGGGGTCCAGCAAGTTTTGGTCATTCTTTAGACTATACGGCTAAGTACATATATATGTATAACTTGAATAGCATTGTATATATCCACTGTTTAGAGTTACAAAAGACGTTTTACTGTGGCACACTATTCTTGAATTGTTATCATAACTAACTTGGTCGGTTTATCTTCACATTTAGTTCTTTGGTGTAGTGTGTAGATCATTTCGTACATTTTTCTGAAGTGTAAGTTTTGCTGTCTGTCTGTTAGTAGGCAACTTCGTGTACACACAGTTTCTAGAAACTTAAAAAATCTCAAACCTGTGCCTAGCTTAAATCTGTAAAAGCAGTTTCTGTCCACGATACCGGTTTGATTCGGCTTTCAATAACTTCGTTAAAGTATGCAGTTTATATACTTACCTCAAAGAAACGCTGACTCACTAACAAAATTAGCATCTTTGCATGTATAAATTTATTCACTATTACAGGACAAATAAAGTTACCTTATCATTATTATATACATACATGATCTGATTACCTAGAAAATTTCGTTCTATTAGATACGGAGAACATTGAGTAGCAAAAAAATTATGCAAATAATAGAAAGCTTGCTTTCTCTCCTTCCTTTCCAACTATCACTTGTTATCATTTGTTATCACAATCATTCGTGTTATGATTTGAACATATCATTGTTTTAATGTCATTGTATAGATTATTGTATTGTCAACAGATATACACAACACTCTATCGTATAATACCGAACCATTCCTTTTCAGGATTACACATAACTGGATTAGGTTTAGTTCGACGTTTAGACCACCTACATATGTAGATACCCGAGGTAAAATCAGACCCCAACCTTATTACAGCCATTCTTACTACATATCACCAAACGAAGAAGAGTTTTGCTCAGCGTGAATCCGTTTTGTCGATTATAAATCAGTCGTCAGATTCGTCAAAAAATTTGGACTGAAATTTTTAGAAAAGATTTTCAAAAGCCAGACTAAAATAAAATCCTTTAGTCCGGCAAAAGAATTTACCTCAACCTCAAGTCGAGTATCTGGTCTCTTCACCGATCTGTCTTATCAAAGACTTGACAGATAAAGCGAGGGTATATAATACTCATTATGAGGTATTAGTAACAAAATATATACTGTTTAAAAAATCAGGAAAAGTAGAAACGCGTTCTACTTTTTACTTTGGAAATCCAGCAAATCAGAATGCTCTAATAGAAGCTCCGCCTATTGAGTGTCATTTTTTATATACATATTGGCTAGAAGAGTACATACATAATAGGGAAGAGTATGACACTCTTCCCTATCCTAGCTAACCGGCCCGGACGATGCTTCGGCCGAAATAGCGCTTTTACGCCTTGATTTCAGGGGGGGGGGGTACGGGGCTGAAACGAGGGGGGTACCCCCCCTGAAATCAAGACACCACCGATTTCGAGCTGGCAGTCTGCTGAAACGAGGGGGGGTACCCCCCTGAAATCAAGGCACTTCCCGGTTTTGAGGGGGGGGGGTCCCCCCTGAAATCAAGACATGTCATGATTCGAGGGGGGGGGTGAAATCAAGGCGTAAAAGCGCTATTTCGGCCGGAGCATCGTCCGGGCCGGTTAGCTAGGATAGGGAAGAGTGTCATACTCTTCCCTATTACGTACTCTTGATATAATATATTATATACTTATGCAGATGGACATTACCCTTCTGACACAACAAGAACGTTTTGCGAGTAGGGAAATATTTAGACGCACTGAAGGCGTGTGCTGACTAGTGCTGACCATATTCCTAGGAATATAGAACGCGGCAGTATTGTAACTGAGACACGCCAATTAACTAAATGAAGAAAATGTAGAATGGTGAAGGATGTTTATTGACTGCTGTCTGATTGTCTCAGTTGTGAACTTCGGTACTGATCAATTAAACACTGTACAACAGCAGAATTAAGCGAATTTCGCCAAATACACAACGGACTTGCCACTCTCAGAACAACCAGCTCACGCAAACAGGCACGCATTAGTTCAGTAGAGTGTAAGCAAGCACGTTTTGCGAGTAGAGTTAAATTAATGTTGGATAGAGTTTGTTACGACATGCTTATAGTGCTGAGGATATTCTTCGAATATAAAACGCGGCACCAAAATATTTAAATGCCAACATTTTCAACTAAACCTGACAACTCTTAGCTGCTGGCCATTAATGTAAGCGCTAATGGTTGAAAATGTTGCCATATCACAAAATCTCATATAGGACAATTTTACCTTACGCAGCTACAGTCAAATAATGAGTCTAAATGTGCCTCAGCGCCTGCGGGCACCGCAATAGCGATTTTTTTGTGTCAATTTTGGTTCCAAAATCACGTCCATATTATTAAGGGTCCATTAACGATGTACAATACGCAAGCTAGAAATCGCTTGCCAACTTCAGCTGTAATATCGGCAGCCGTAGCCGCAGCCGCATCTGATGTCATGAAGCTCAGTGACATCTAAAGCCGTAGCACGCATGGTTGGCAATAGAGATGTGGATCGGATTGGATAGGTCTGAAATTTTGATTCCGATCCGATCCGGATGCTTGCTTGATTCGATCAATTTGATTCGATTCAAAATTGCATACGGTTAATGAAAGCTACAAATGTAATTTTTTACAAAATTGTCAAGTATAACTTATTAAAATAAGTATATTGTTAGAAACAGATTTACTGAGCATTTTTGCAAAGAGAACTACAGTTAGTTCTGTAGTTCAAAACTCCCATGACCAAAACTTTTGATATGGAAAATGGAATGTCTTTAAAATTTTGGGTCACTACCATACATGGGCGTGGGGGGGGTTTCACCCCCCCCAGAAGGCATCCTCACCCCCCCCCCCCAGACAGGTCCGTCACCCCCCCCCCCAGAATGTGTTGAAGGTAGCTCACAAAGCAAAAAGTAGTGGCTCACGAAGCAAAAATAGCCGCAAAAGTTGCTCCGCACCCCCCCACCCGGTGGCTCACCCCCCCAGAGTTCAGTAGCTGCCCACGTATGGTCACTACTGCTACCGCTGTTTCAGGTGCTGAAAAAGGGTTAAGGTTGATAGTAAAGGCATAAAATTTAGAGTAAATGAGGTGCCTGTTGGGTCGAAAAAACCTTAATTGCGGGTCAACTTATGCATAACTGACTGCGACTGAACCAACAGGAAATTTTACTAATTTGCAAAACGCCAAACGGAGCATTAGCCTATAGAATGTCTTTCGTCATCTGACATGCGGATTACGTGCGGTGGCTGGTTTGCCATAAGGTGTATGCCAGGGGCGTGCATTTCACTGGTAGCTCGAAAAGATTCAAAGTATGCTAAATTTTGTGAAATTACGAAATTTTTTGGTCGAGACCGAAAGAAAGATTGTACTACCGCTCCGAATCACCGAAACCGAATTTTAAAGTCGAGCTCAAACTGTGTCTATAAAATGTCTTTTATTTTTTAGATCAGCAACAGAAAGGATAGGCAGGGGGAGAAGCGTAACTAATTGATATCGGATAAAGTGAATATTAACGGTTTTCCAATCTGCGCTTCCAATTTACATGTAACGTTGGTCCAGACAACAACATTGTAGAAACTAAGCCCTGGGTGAGATGCTCACCCCCGTTACTACACGGCATGGCTATCACTGCACACACCATTCCATATGTAGGTGGACGTAATATATCTAGAATCTGAGGTGGGGGCTTGACCCCTCCACATCTCCACTGGCACTACATGTATATAAATTTCGCACATATCTGTCGTCATGCTGTTCCAAATTCCAACCAAAGGTAGCAGATGCTTCGAGAATTTCGATTCAAGTATAGTCTGCTGTAGGATTTTTATCCGTGTCGGTTTTGTGCGTGTCTCTATTACTGACAGGATAGAGTCATGGCTTGAGGTAGTTTATTTAAGGTCATATTCACGTTCTATTCGCTAAAGGTCGAAAAAGACGTACAGACGTCGACAAATGCATAAAAAAGAAAAGTTACAGGGACGATTATATATCAGTAATTGCTTCCTTATGTTATATACCTTATATGAAATCTATCAATACTTAAGCTTAATATTGACTAGAATAAGACTCTAATATGCGGTAATTTAGCTGTACTGATTTATGTAATGAGATAATATTAAGTCTGTTTTTGAAAGCCGGCGCCATTTCACTCTTGAGCTCTGAATAACATTCTACTCAGATTGACGTTTTTATAATTTTGTCATTTTGTACAATTTTATAATTTAGATTGTCAGTACACTGTATATACAGTAAGGGTGATCAATACAGTACCGATCAAAATTAACCTTCCTTGCTGCCGGCTGCAGCAGCAAGGCGGCAGCAACAACTGCGCTATGTAGTTGTCACTTGTTGGCCACTTAGGTTAATTGAGGCCGATAAGTTACTGGATAGGCGTGCGTCAACATTTGATCCTAGCGTTGTGTACGTACGACGAGGTGAAAGTTCATATAGGAGACCAAATAGCTGCTAGTAGGCACATATGTGAGGTCAAGAAGAAACGGGGGGGCTACCTCCTAAGTTACGAAACGTGCATACCCGAGATTGTAACTTAATTTGGCAAATTTACGTAATCATTAACTAAATGCTTCTTATTAATTTGACAAAATTATCATGTATATATGTATGATCAAATAAAATACTAGTATGTATAAGTCGGACTGAAACACAATGGAACTTATCTGTAAACTGTTCATATTTTACCCAGTTTCTAAATAGCATTTTTATTGGTTTATTGAAATATGTTTCCTAGTTAATGAAATTAGTAATTACTACTTCTTAAGAAAGGTATGGTATAGTTTAACTGAAAACTAACTAACTTTATAACAAACACTCACGCGGTCAAGCGAAGTACCTACAGGAGTTGGAACAACACTCGATAATTATACCCATTGCGCGTTAACGGCCCTCGACGTCCCAACTTTCGTGGAGGGAGCTAGATTGTGCAACTAATAGTATTTATTTGATGATGTATAAACATGGTAGTTTTGTCAAATTAGTAAGAAGCAATTAGTTAATGAATATGTAAATTTGCCAGATTACTTTAAAATCTCGGATATGAACGTTTCGTAACTTAGGAGGTAGGCCCCCCCGTTCCTTCTTGACCTCACATATGTGCCTTCGGAATTTTCAGTTTCTCCTTAGTCTTCAAGGTGCAAAACATTTACTAGCAGCTATTCGGTCTCCTATATGAACTTTCACCTCGTCGTACGTATGTTAAACCACGAACGAACGTACACAACGCTTGGGTCAAATGTTGACGCACGCCTGTCCAGTAACTTATCGGCCTCAATTAACCTAAGTGGCCAACAAGTGACAACTACATAGCGCAGTTGTTGCTGCCGCCTTGCTGCTGCAGCCGGCAGCAAGGAAGGTTAATTTTGATCGGTAC
>JASANF010013267.1:0-14543 GCA_030248245.1 Trissonchulus sp. WLG1_4
CCAGTGAATACATGGGCAAGACCCGGGATTCACCCGGGATTTTCCCGGGTGGACCGCGCGACCGCGCAGCGGTCGGAGTTGGACCGCGCAGCCCGAGCGGAGCGAGGGCTGCTTTGAGGTCTGAGTATATATATAACTATACGAACCGCGCGCATAACGGACGTGAGAATTGACTGCGCAGTCTCACCGTAGATTGATTGAGCAGTCCAACTCGCAATCTTATGACTGCGCAGTCCAACTCTAGATTGAGTGCGCAGTCCAAAAGTCTGCTCAGTCTAACTATTAATTGACCGCGCAATCCTAATGACTGCGCAGCCTAATTCTAGATTGATTGCGCAGTCAAACAAGAGTTAAACTGCGCAGTCGGTATATAAGATTTGCGCAGCCAATTAATAGTTGGACTGCGGCCACTGCGCCCAAATAGTCTGTGCAGGCGCAGTCAAACTAGAGTTAGACTGCGCACTGCGCAGTCAGTAGGATTCCGCAGACAATAAGAGTGGGACCGCGCACTGCGCAGTCCAAAACTACAAATAGTCCGTGCAGGCGCAGTCCAACTCTTAATTGACTGCGCATTCCTAATGATTGCGCAGTCCAACTCTAGCTTGATTGCGCGGTCCCTCCTTTGGTTTTTATTGCCCGACCGAAAAAAAATTCTGATACGTCTCCAATTGACCAATTTGACCGAAAACTTGAAAAAATATCTTTTTGTTCTGGGGGCTGCCGCCCCCAGAGCTCTGCAACTTTTGGCTCACTATTCGCTGTTATTAGCTTTCATCAACATTAAAGCCTATGCATTTCTACAAGAGTACATTATGCAGAATTTACTTGTGGACAGGGGCGTAGCCAGGGGGGGATGGGGGAAATTCCCCCTTCTAAATTTTTTTCGACTGAAATTTTACACAAGGGTCCCCCCTTTGGTTTTTATGGCCCGGCCGGAAAAAATTTCTGATACGTCTCCAATTGACCAAATTTGGCCTAAAAATTTCCCTAGATTTTTTCTGGGGGCTGCCGCCCCCAGACCCCTGCAACTTTCTGGATCACACCTTCCTTGCTTTTGAGTTTCGTTAAAGCGTGTACATGTGTATATAAGTGCGTTGTCTATATTTATTTGCTTAATACACTATTTAATGTATTGTTTTAGCTGTTTTATCGCAGCAAAAACGAAATGAACGACTGAAAATACCCTAAAGTTTGCAAAATTTTCCCAAAAAAGTGCCATTTTTGCTGAAATTTGTCCGAATTTCGGGGACCCCTGGCCCCTCGATTTGGGGGGGCCCCATCCACCCCTCATACATGTGTGTTTTAACCCATCACAAAAACGTGATTCCCGCTGAAACTTTTTTGGGTGGGCCACTGACAGTGAATTTATTTACATAGATTAAAAATGACTACAAACTACATTTTGCAATGGACTTTTTCGACTGGGGTAAAGGGACCGCGCAAGAAATTGTTAGTTTTCCCGGGTTCATTTCAACCACCTTGCCCATGCACTGACCGCATATAAGGTACTTACAGACCGCCGCCAAATCCTGCGACTCTGTGGCTTAATGGTCTTGCATTTGCAATGCGAATTTTTGCGTTAAAATTGCAAATAGTTCATTTTAATCCATTCTTTCCAAGTATTTCCCCCTCCGAAACTTTTTTCTGGGCATGCCACTGCTTAGTCACTTGTCAAAAACTCAAATTGAAGTGAATTGAAGCTAAATAAATGCTTTAAAGACGTAGCTAAAAAAATTAATATATATTGGCTAAAAAATTTTCGGACCTTTTAGCCACTTTGCTAAAGCTTCCTGGCGAAAAAAACCCAGTAGACCAGTAATATTAATTTATGAAAAGGCCCAAAGATTTTCATATAGAGCGAGTTCGAGCATATATGTACATACGTTTCAAGTAGTTCACAAGTTGTTCATATTGAAGTTTGTGAACGAATTTCTTATCAGTATTTATAGGGTAGTACAATAGGACTTCAAAAAAATACGCAGCTATTCATGAGCGTGTAAAGTTAGTTTTCCAGATGTTACTTAATATGTTGTTGCGAAGTACAGCTTCAAGTAATTTTTTCGTTTATGACTTTTTTACATTGTCTAATATTTATCTATTTTCAAGTTTTAAGTTTTTTCGGATTCGACGTATAATATTTAAATTAAAGTGTAATATTATAAATGACTTAAATTATCAGGACTTGAATAAAAATTTGAACTAAAGTCTTCCTTAATCTCCATCTCCTTAAGTCCAAGTTTGAGGACCGCCCATATAAACAATTCTAGAGGTTTTGTTAAACACGTATTGAGAAAGAAGTTCTATGCTTTACTCACTGTTTTCCAAAATGACGCACAAAATTTTGGACATTCTGGCTTAATGAAGCTAAATCTACCACAAAAACTGTTAACTATAATGCTAAATTGCTAAGATAGCCTATACGATACGTGTATAGCTAACACAACAGTTACTATCGGATACTTATATCGAAGAAATGTCAACAGCATTTATTGAGCCTTGAACTACTTAGAAGTTTTTTTTTTGAAAGATTGACATTGAAACTGTTTAAGCCGCTATATATTTAAAGTGATTTTAGTATTTTCATGGTTAAATTGATCATATTGTTATGTTGAGCTCAGGGATAGTTGTATCGACCTCCTTTTCAGACGTTGATCAGTCCCAGTCGGTAACGGCATAAATGGAAGTTTTTCAAAAATCGCCATGCGTAGGAAACTGACAAAATAAAGATCTACTCAAGGATCGGTATTTTCGAGGACCAAGAACCGACAAATAATTTGAGGATTTCGGCTTATGAAAGCCGATTTTATGGGGGTGGTGTGTAAAGGACAAGCAGGGAAAGTGAAGGCGGAATTTAAGAGGGATAAACCTTCTGCAGGCCACGACTGCTCAAGTTTCACATCGGGGCATCAGCATACATGTATGAGGGGGGGGATGGGGGGGACCCCCCCCAAATCGAGGACCCGGGGGGGAGGGTCCCCAAAATTTGGGCAAAATTTTAAAAAAATTGGCACTTTTTTGCGAAATTTTTAGAAAATTTTGCAAAATTTAGGGTATTTTTGGTCGATCTGAGGGGGAGGGTCCCCAAAATTTGGCCGGAGAGGCCCCCCCAAAATTTTGACCCCGTTACATGTATGGGCATCAGCCCTATGGATGCACATGGAACAGACATTGCCTTGCCCTCACACGTTCGCATCTGAGTTGAGGAATTTGGAAGGTGGAGCCTTGCGATTTTCGCATAAAATTGGGATTTAGAAGGGGGAGAGGGGACCCTTCTGCGGAGGGGGGCTCTGAAGCGAGTCAGGTTTCGGCTCTCCCTTTCACGCTCATGTGTTCTGGTCTCTTTCATTTTGCTGAATCACAATTGGCAAGCCACCTCCCATCATTCATTCGTTCTGTCCGATCTGCTGTCAGTGTTACGAGCTGCCAATGGAAATCTATGATTCTATCAAGTCTCCTCCCGCGGGTCTAATTTCAATGTGACACTGTCATACATTGTGTCTGTGGGTGTCAGTTTTACTCACTGCACGCAGGCCCTTCTTGTTGTATACTCTGTGGGTTCTCTTGTTTCTGTGCTAAGCTTTTGATTTATTTAACACTATCGGGTCATCCATATTTCAGTAGGTATGTATCTCTTGGCCATATTTCTGAGTATTTGTCGTGGGTTACTGAGCCCAGAGGCCTAACCACTCCACCACCCTCGAATAATTGAGACTGCCGAAAGTTTAAATTCTTGTGGAAAAGTGAAAATAATTATACATAAGTTTTCAAAGTAACAGAGATGGAATTGGGTTACTATAAGGCACTTATTGCGTCCCCGTTTATATACATGGGTCTATGTATTTGTAGCTGACACGGTTCCAAACAGTCTTGAGTCTATTATATAGTGAGTTTATCAATAAAGTATTGTCCTCCCTACCCCTTAGAACGTTATCCAAATTCGGTTTTTAGTTTAGTTTGTTTTTTCAACAAAAGTAGTCAATATACGTTTTTCAGCCAAATAATAGACAGTATTAAATACCGTCTTGGTGTTCTTAGTAGCAAAATAGCCCCTTACTGGAAACCCACACGGCCACATAGTTTCATAACCACTTCGCGGTCACTTTTTTAGCAGCCTGACTTCATCCCTTTTATAGGTATATGGATTTGTTCAAATCGGAAATGGAACAGTTGGGTCGTATGTATGTATGTATGCACAGGCCAAGAGCAATTTTGCAAGAATAAATCAGGACGAATAAAGTTTTTAATTAAACTTTATGTATCGATCCTCATCCTGGACACTTCACACACCATGAGTTTAATCAGCTGGTCCAATAAAACTTGTCATACTGATGCTTTTCAGTTAAAGATATACGTGGAAAACCATCTATATACTTGTTTTCATTCTGACACAGCGTCACATTCAAGAATGGCTCAAGTTAGTATCAATTTATGCTTGCAGCCGTCTGTACGTTTAGTTACCAAACTTTGCAGCAAAATTGCACCACCTAATACCGCATAAGTTCCGACTGTAAAGTAGGTGTGATTGACCCTTCTAAAGGGGGTAATGTCCGTCTTCTGGTCGGTTTCCTTTACAAAGCTAGCTCTGGGTTAGTTTCCTTTCAACTTACATGCATACGAAACTAGACAATTTGTTTTGAGCTTTGTTTTAAAATTAAAAATTTACACTTTTTTAATTTCGTTAACACCCCGAACACCAACTGACAGTTCTTCTGTGCATTTATTTATTTATCTTTTTTATTTAATTTTATTTTGCTCTTATTTTTTTATTTCTTTTGAGTTATTGTTATATTAAATGTGATTGTTATTGTGTATGTTTCACGGAGAAATATTGTATGTAACTGGTGGTATGTGTTATTTCTATTTTAATTTTAACTAGAAACTATTTAAACTGGTTTCTTGTAATCTGGCCCTTTATTTATATTGTTTTATGTGAAGTGTTTGTATCTGGTTAATAAAATAGCCACTGTGGCACATTTCTTAACTGTATTAGTCGGTAAAAGTTGGGGATAACTTTTTCGGGGGCCAAGGCCAAGGATTTTTCACTGCCGTACGCTCTATTTAGAGTAGAAAATGTCTCTGCTATTAAGAGCACGCTAATTACCGTCATGTATGACATGAGTATTTTATTTACGCTGCCTCTAGCCAGGTGGTGACAGCTGTACTAGGAGTAAATAAATTATCTGCTTTCAATTCCCATGTCCCATGTGACCAACCCACATATCTTGGTCGCTTTCCTATAATTACATAGCACCACCAAGAGTACATATTTATATACTTGTATTCGTGTACACGTATGTACAGCCCCTACGTTGTTTACGTGCAGAGTATGTTTTACTGCGTGCATATGCGAATTATTCATTGGATCGGGTTCATCCGAGGGTAGGCTGTCAAGGAAAACTCGCGATCAGTTTATTACTGAATTCTGTGACAAAACAGGTGGCACGGCTTCATACCTGTATATAGATGTAACGGGGTCAATTTTTGGGTACCATCCCCCCGGGCCCCGGTCGACCAAAAATACCATAAATTTTCTGAAAAAGGGTCATTTTTTCTAAATTTTCCCCATATTTTGGGGACCCTCCTCCCCGGCTCGTCGATTTGTGGGGGGGGGGGGGGGTTCCCCATCCCCCCCTCATACATGTATGCACGGCATACTAATAGCTGTACTCTTGGTGGTTCCGCATTGAAACACTTAAAATTAATTTTTTTGCAATGATTTCGCGTGTTTTTATTCATCTCGGGGTCCAGTTGTTTTTTGATCAGACTTTAGTACAGTATATATTTTTTAGTGCAAAATGAAGTTTACAACAGATTTTCATTTCTGTTTTAGGCAGCTTTGGGGACGGTGGCGACACAGAGGACACGATAACGGAAGAGGATTTTTTTAACATATCGCCCACCTCAGAACAGGCCACGCTGGAGTATGCGCTCACCAAAACATATCAAAGGTACACACACCCACACATACATACTTATGGCTGTGGGGGGGGCTCTGGCCTCTGATTCATTGACAGTGTGACAAAAATAAGGCGTTTTTTAAGACCGGTCGGGGACGGTTAAGAGGCACAGTGTTTTCCCACGGCCATGTATGTTCCTGGGAGCCTATTTCCTCTCTTTGTTGATGTTTTTCACATTTTTAGGACCTTCTCCCAAATTAAGTTTTCAGGATCCTCTCTGAACCTCCCTTTCAGGAGCCTATGCGCATTGCAGTCACATCGTCAGAGAAGGAAACACTAGAAATCATTAGCCAATCAAAATACAGTTGCGGTTGGGGAAACTGTTTAGTTGTATTTCATTTTCACTTCAGAACGACCCGGGACCTTATATAATCTAGTGTATGAAATAGTAAAGTACGTAGCTTTACGGTTAAATGATCATCATTGCTGTCGACCACCCCGTCAGATAGTGTGCGCTCAGGCTCAGTTTATACGTGCGTCTAGTTCCTGTTAATGAGTAAATACAAGTCTCGTTATAGAGACAAGACACCTCGGTGGTTTTGTATTTATTTTATGCGTCCAAGCCTAAACTAAGCCTGCGACTAAGCCTGAGCCTAAGCCTAAGCCTCAGCCTAAGCCTAAGCCCAAAACAAAAATTCAGTCCTCAAAGCCTGGCCTATCTTCAACACATGCTCAATTTATCAGTTTATGGCATTTGTAATTATTCGGGTAAGCTCAGTTTTTAGTAAATTTTGCATTATTTCTTAACTTTTTCCTCAGCCAGCCGTTAAAAAGGCCATTGGATTTAGCGATTTAGATTGATCAATGCCACTGCCCGCTTTTTCAGTAGCACACTAAGTTAAGTTGGTAGTTTACTGCGTGTATACTTGTACTATGTATCTTGCGGCGCTCAAGTACATATCATTGAGTTATATAATTTTAGTAGTACAGTGTTACTTCGTTATTTGAAATATAATCCGCAAAATGTTCAATAAGGTCCAAAAATCAGACCCTGCCTCACAAGTACAATATCACTGATAAAACTCGTGAATGAAGGCTATTTATCAGATCATGCTCAACCTAGTTCAGCGGCCATTTTGGGACAAAGATTTATTGGCCATTAATAGAATGAGCCTTTTGTAGTCATTCGGAAAACATTTTATCTGTTGTGCTTGGTCTGTTTATTGGTCCCCCATATTTACTAATTAGGTAGACTTCAGAGTTGAACCCCTGTACAGCCATTTTAGAGGTTTTCCCTGATAATTAAGTTCCCCCTCGTAACTTAGATTAAGCGGGGTATTTATTGGATTTTAACTTAGTTATTTTGATAATTCTTGGATGGTTGTTTCCCCTTATAGTAAGCAGTAAGCAGCAGCAGTAAGAAATCAAGTAACCTGCACTCATTCTTATTCTGTGATGGAATGTTAAAAAGTCACACCAAAAGTTCGTATCAGTAAAATTTTTGTGACGTGTAAAACCAAAACGACAGATGTTGGAATATGTTTGTTTGCTATTCTAACTTTTTTATTTTGGTAACTGTAACCTAAATTTTTGCGTTTTTTTTGCTAACAAATTTTCTTACTTTATCGCTTAAGTCTTAATCATTAATTCTGTTGTGTTTATTTTCACAATTTGTCATCTGTATCGGAACAAATCATGACTTATTAACTGCTGAGACCGGGAAGGAGCATTTGAGTGTCGCGCTTTGCCTGAGAGTGCCAATTGAGTCCCATCTCATTCATCTGATTCGCCAACCTACAAATTATCGCCTAACTCCTTGGCGACAACTCTCATATCTTAGGCTTGCCTTTTACCTATGGTCCATGTCAGGCATAGGCAGCTGAAACAACTCGGGGGTCGTGTGGCAAATCAGTGAGGTGGGTGTTGCGCACTGATTTGTGCTAAAATTTCCAGTATTTTGAGTTGACTTGAATCTGGGGAGTGGCGTTAAAAGTTTTCTCTCCGCCGAAATCCCAAATTAAGGTTGTCCAATTTTGTTTTTTTTACATATATATATGTAGTGTTACTCCCCCAGAGCAACTCTATCTCCGATAAGAACAATTAAGCTTGAAGGTGCACTTTTGGTTCTGAGCATTTGTCATTGTAGTCAGTAGCAAAAGCGTCCAAAAAAGCCCCTTCCTCTTAAAGACTGATCTGGATTGGGGGAAGCTTCGTTATGGGAATGTGTGGGAACCTCCCTGCGTTCGTTCGTGGCCCGTGTCTGTTAATAAATAACTGAAAAGGTATTCTGATTTCCTTACCTGACTCTGTCTTCTTTCATTCATGCAGATTTCAATTTTTACATAAAAATTTGCAATCAGTGAACAATTGTTATTCTTCCCTTAATGTCTATATACCACAGTCTACAATAACTTTTTGGGGCTAAAATCTTTGCTCTAATTCTAATTCTAACCCTACCGAAGGATCGCCCGTTTGTTAACCGCTAGGCAAAATTTCCGCTCGTCAGCTCTGCGTTATCTCACAAACAACCGCTCGTACTTGTCTGTAGCAAATTTCAATTTCCGCTCTGAATCGTAACCAACGTCTGGCTGGGGTGTAGTTTACGGACGACTATTAGGTTTCCAAATGAACATTACCGAATTGGTGATTAGATTTTTTGACTTTTTTGTTTACGTTTCTGTCTGTGCTGTTGAGTGTTGGTAAAATTTCTTGTGTATGGTCGTCGGATTTTTTCAATAATCTTGCTCGTCCACATCCTAGGTTATATACTTTTTTGTTCACGCCCAGAAGGTGTGCGAGCACAGGGTGTTGCACAGATTCACATCTTTCTTGTGTTGAAGTTACGCCAGGCTACGAGTAGTAACTTCAATACAAGAGTATTCCTAAGCTACCGAATGGGGGGAGTTAATATTTGTTACTTACTATATACAAGTATTAGGGGTATTTAAAGATAAGTTTAGGGCGAGTTTTGAGACCTGACTTCCGATCCCGCTAGCGGTACTTATATACTTAGTAAGTTTATCGAACTTCTTAAGTAATTTAGTTTTTGTGTCATTCAGAGCGTGCTTTCGTCTCGTAGCAAAATTTTCAAATCTATCAGTCCGTCAGTTTTATATTTCTGATTTTGATTGAATCTAGGCCTAGAGGAATAATATATGCACTAAAACTTGCTTAATGTATCCGTTGATTTAAAGCCCGCCATTTTGCCACAGGGCTGTTCTCTTAGGCTCAAGAAATCAGAAGTTTGAAATGGGTTTGTGACTTGTGTGGTTTTTTGAACGATTCAGCATCACAGATGGAGATGCCAAATATAGGGGGGATAGGGCGGTATCCACCCCCCCCCTCCATCAAACAGCAGGCACTCCCCTGAACTAGTGGTCGAAAATTCACGTTTAGTCGCCTTTTCGAATTTTAGTGCGAATTTTAGTGTTTATCTCAAAATTCTATACCTGAACGCTGAACAGCGATTTCAATAAATATGTGGAGTTAAGGCGCAAAAGACTTGCGCTTTACGTAGCGGTTCGGAAAAAACTGAGCATCAAATTTTCACACATTTATACGGAGCTTACAAATGTAGAAAAACTACCAAAAAATTGAGGGTGGTCTAAAATGGGTCGTGGGCAACCAAAATTTCAGTGCACGGTGCCACGGTACTACAGTATTGCAGTTAACTATCGATTAGTAAATTTATCGGTTACTTTTTCGTTTTTTCAGAGTAACAGGTCAACTTGATTTGTGTAAGTTTCCCAGCCTGAGTTACTGCGTTAATCAGGACAGATTGAAATTTGATTGAAAGCGTTCGTATCTTCATCTACCGACCAAATCTCCAATTTATTAACTAATGTTATGATGGATGTGGTAGTCGGTTAGGTAAAATATGTTTTGCAACTGGCAATGGAATTCTGGTCTTCATTGTGACGTTAGCTGGTTGATTTATGAGTGAGGTTCGTTCTTGCCCTTGAGCATTTTTGTCCGTAGGCGAGTTACATATGTTTTCTAAGGGCCAATTCCTAAAACAGATTAGATTAAACGGATTAGATTAAAAGTTGTTTTGCCAATAACTTTTAACGTCGTCTATGAATTCATAGAAAATTTACGATAGTAATTACGTATTTGTAGGAACTGCCGCTTGTGCACAAAATTTCGTAAATGTGTTTTACGATTGAAATGATTTATTCACTACACAAATTTTAATCTAATCCGTTTAATCCATCCTAGGAATCGGTGCTACATTAGTGAGACATCCAGAACTTCTCTATTGCTGACAGAAATGAAATCATATTTGTACAAGCAGTGGACACTGGCCGGATGGTTCTTTCTTATCTATGCCATGTCAATGTGCGAAAATCACAAATAAATCATAAATCACAACCGGATCCAAAGGTGTCCATATTCTGAGCGTATTCAGCTAGTTTCTATCTGAACTAAAAACTACGTCAAAGCAGGCATGTAAGAAAAAATAACAAATATAATAATAATAATAAAAAACAACTGCTCCGGCTCCAAGCTTTCCTCACTGCAGCCCTCAGAAGTAATATTTTTTCAGATTTTTCGAATGAAACTTTTACATTGCATTGGGGACAATATATGGGCGTGGGGTTACCACCCCCCTTTCCCCAAAAGACAACTTCACCTCCCCCTCCAGACAGGTACTTCACTATTACCCCCCCCCCCACACCAGAATGTTTGAAGGGTGCTCACGACGGCAAAGGTTGGCTAACGAAGGGTAAATAGGGCGGAAAAGCTCCGCATCCCCGGTGGCTCCACCCCCCTCCCGCAGAATGTGCTATCTGCCCACGTATGTTGATGACTGATCTTGAATTGAGCCTTTTCAGGCTGTCATTTTCCGGCTGTCACTCACCTACTCTCTGCATCCGGTCGTTCAATGTTTAGTTTCTCGCAACTTCGCAAGTCATACACTCATACAACCTAACCGAATGGTCACTTTTTTGTAACGTAATAACTATTTTTTTCACGTTTCAAAGTATCTCAAATTTTTAAACTTGAAACTTGAAAAAAGGTCCCCCAAGGGCTCGTCTCGTAGGTCTCGTTTGGGTGGTCTCGGTTGCCTGGTCTCGGTCTCAGTCTCGGTTGCAAACCCGAGACTTGCCAACCCTGCATTTTGGCCAATGCATCTGTTTACCACATAGCAGATCATCAGATCCAGCTCTGTACAGTTTCTCCCTGCCCTAGCCTAAATCACGACCTACGTCATGCACATGTCGACATGAAAAAGTCAACAATATGTTGCAAGACTTTTGAAGTGTGACTAGTCTGTATCTCAGCATTAGCACTGATAAGCCAAAATAACTTCAGTCTAAGTCTCCTGAGCTTAGACACGGGCATATATGTGTGCAGTACAGGTGATAATAGATGTTAGTTTTTGTATTTGGCAAAGTGGCTTTATGGACCCTTAATAGGCTTAGGCTCGGGTTATTCAGGTATTGTAGTGGCCGTGTGCGCATTACCCCTAATGGACTGTTGTAACTGAGGACCTAGGGAGGGGATAGAGGACTGTGCAGCCGCATACTGTCTGTCTTTTCTCCCTGCCTCTCTCACTTTTGATGTATATGATTTGTCAAGGTTACTTAGAAGTCTGAACCTGATACTACTTTTGTCTGTTGAGATTATTTTGAGATGAGATTGGTTTAATTTTGCGATATTGGTTTTTTACTTTTGAGACATCCTAAGTCCTAAACGGATCTGTCTTTACTTACATAATAAAAAACATTTGTTGACCTACTTGTTAGCCTTATAGTATAACCCAGTAACAACCCAATGTGCACATGAACGATTGTCCAGTGGTTAGAGGTTGGGGGATAGTTTAACATCATCTAAAACAGGCTCACTTTTTTCCTTAAATTACTGTGAAAATTCGTTTATACCCCACATCTTCAGTCTACGAAAGTTTCATTCCCACTCTTTTCTTCTACATCGTTATTTCAGGATCTCTGGTTTCCTAGGTGATAAGTTTTGTCGTACAGGCTTACTTTTCCATATATCCGAAGTGCACAGGGCTGCAGTTAATGTAATTTGCATAAATGTGTTCAAACTCCCCCATATTAATTCAGTACCGTCTCTTGCTTTAGCTTTTACATGTGAGATTCTATCAGGCTAAAACCATCTTCTACTATGACATTTGGCTAGTCAAAACAAACATCTGCATCCTGTGCTTTAAAGTCGTGGTTCTAGGACCGTTATGCCAAGTTTAGATCCGTTTTGTAGGAAGGGGAAGGGAACGGGGGGGGGGTGACAAATTGACTAAACTTATGGGGGGTCCCATTTCTGGGAGTCGGGGATTGGTACCCCGGTCCTATAATTTTTGTGCTGTACATGTATACACATGTGCAACTGAAGAATTCAGGGGAAGGGGTTATAATTTATCGTCGACCGGGGGTGCAATGCTACGTATGGGCGGGTTAAACCGGTTTAGGGGGAACAGCGGATCAGCCTGGCGGAAGTAATCCCCCCACGCATATGATTATTAGAATCAGTCTTTATCACAAAACTGTTTGGATTGGAAGATTCGATATGCGTGGAGCAGTAATTTATATCTACGACGTATGTAGGGTTTCAACCGTGAGAGTTAACCGGAAAATTTACTCCTCGGCCACCCCATATTAGCTTCCGCGTTTTTAATAATGAAGTACATAGGCAAGTTTAATTTAAATATCATCTACATATTTTAGTAAATTTTATTTCACAGTTCACCTGACTAAGATGTATCGTACTTAGGTGCTTACTTATGAATCGTTCTCCTGTCTGTTTATATGAAACTTTATGTAGACTTGTATTTGTATGCAAGGTTATAGAAGTCACAGCTAGATTTTTCCGTGTTTCATTTTCAAAATGTCAACCGAAGTTTCAGTAGAATAGACATGCTGTGTAACTTTATCATCACTAAAAAAAAATCACGCCATTCTAAATTCTTACGTTTGATTGTGATTTCGTGTCACCCTCGGCAAATTGAGTTTTTATATATTTAACTTGTTGGTCGTGTCCAAAGCATTGAGGAATATAAAACATATAAGCGTATCTGCCATAAATGGCCGTATCTACTTTGTCTGTGTTTACATTCACTCAGACATTATAATGGTCAAATATTTGGTGCTGTATAAGTCTGGTTTCGGTTTAATAGCCTACTTTGCTTCAAGACAGAAATTCTTCCAAGGGTTGGCTCAGTTGTCTGCGGCGCACCTTGGGCGGGGGGGGCGGGGGCGGGGGGCTATACAGAGGTTGCTATGTGTCGATTCCCCTTTCCATACTTGGCCCAGTTCGGCACTCCAACCTCAAGAAATCATATGTTTTTTCACCCCCTTTTAAAAGTTTAGATAAATGACCCGCCTCAGATCCAGATACGGTCCCATACCTATTTTTTGGAAATTCCGTTTTTGTTTTTTAGTTGTGAATTTTTTAATTAAAGATTTTATTATAAATTTAGTGTAACAACAACGTTTTCTGGCCATCATTGATGTCATGTTTAAAGAGTCGCAGACATCTCCCATCCCTATTGGCTGACGTGCGTCTGGTTCCTGTTGAATGCACCAGTACAAATCTCATTATAGAGGAAAGAAACTTTAGCAGTTTTCTACTTTTTTGTTCATCTAAGCCTGAAAGTAAGCTTAAACTAAGCCTAGCCTAAGCCCAAAACAAAAATTTAGTCTTTGAAGCCTGTCCCATCTTTGGCACTCACATAAAGAATAGATATTCCATGTGGGTGGGTTAGGGTTTTGCATTCTCGTTTTTGAAAAAATCCACAATTAGTCAGCTGATGCACCAAGTTCCAAAATTTTGTAATATTGTCAGGAAATTTTGGTCTTCGCTGCGTGCGTGTAATTTGAGTTTTCTGGGCGCTGAGAACGAAATTACGGAAAAACTTGAGAAAAGCAGCGTATTGCTATTTTAATCCTTTTAAGCCATTGGCCATAAGAAAATCAGTGGCAACTGGCAACTACGCATATCCAGTGGAAACTTTGCCATAAGCGTGTAATTAGATATTTTTAACAAAATTAACCAATAATTAATCTTCATTAGTGAATGTTTTCAGACCGAAGTTAATTACTAATGCAAATCAGGAAGAGTTGTTCTGGTTTATTTCTGTGTGGTTTGCGGTCATACGTGGGCAGTGACCCGATTTCTGCGGGGGGTGAGCCATCGGGGGGGTGCGGAGCAAATTTTCCGCCCATTTTTTTCTCTCGTGAGCCACCAATTTCGCTTCGTGAGCCACCGATTTTTGATTCGTGAGCTACCTTCAAGACATTCTGGGGGGGCGGTCAATCCCCCCCCCCCCCCCCCCCCCCCCCCCCCCCCGACTTGACCATGTATGTTTGCCGGTCGTAAATACATTCAGACCAGTAAACAACTTCTAACCTCATCAACACCTAAACAACATCAAAACCTTTTTTAATAATTTTTTGTCCAGTTGTATTAAGAACAAATTTTAGTCAACAATGAACATTTTTCAGCTAAACTAAAAGCATTTGTGAACAAAACCTACATTATGAATGGAAACTTGTAAGGAGTTTCTACCAGCACTTTACGGATTGAACGGATTTTTTTAAAGAAACAGTCAAGTTTATGTTTTGAGGCCATCATTCTGAAGTTCGTTTTGAGTAAATATTTCATCCAGATCCTTTGTTGGAATTA
>JASANF010013268.1:0-31603 GCA_030248245.1 Trissonchulus sp. WLG1_4
GATAAATACATATATCATTATTTTACACGCAGACTCACACAAGTGTAGGACGTACACATTCTATATATATGTGTGGCTGTCTGCCATCAGAGAACGGGTGAACTTTTGGTTTCCCAAAATTCTGTTGCTTAACCCGACAAGCATCCATCAACTTTTCTCTATTGAAAACCGAAAGAAAAATGAAATGGAAGAAAAATGAAAAAAAAAATTAAAGAAATTTGGAAGAAAAAGAAAAAGAAATTTCCTGAAATAATTGGGTAGCTGTACATATGTGCAGGCATTAATGCGTGCTACATTATATACCAATCAAATTTACTTTCAAATTTATTCTGGATTCAAAGATGAGTCGGAGTCAGTTGATTCCGAAGTCAAAGTATAATATATAGATGGTTCATGCTTTGACTCCGAAATCAAGCGACTACGAGTTCGCTATTACACCGGAGCTGTAGTTAGCATTTTGTCTGTACTGTCCTAACAGAAATTTAGTAGACTGGTAGTAACTGTGTAGAAATGAAATCATATCTACTTATGAATGTCAGAATAGCTGAACAAGAAATTAGCATTTTTAGAGAAATAACTGAAAATATTTTCAGTTAAGGTTATCAGTTACAGTTAAGTTAACTTAACTGTAACTGAACTGATTAAATTGTGGCGAAATTAACTGATAACTGAACTGATTTAATCTCCAGGTAATCAGTTAACTGATTAACTGAACTGATTAAGATTTCAATAACTGAAAACATCCCTAGTCTCCGGAGACTCAGTACAGACTATGTCTAAGCCCTTAGACTAACACTTTTAAGACTAACGTGTAAGAACACCCTTTGGAATTTGTATGTAATACGTGTAGAATTTTTCGTTACGATGTTCTAAAAATACTAATCGTTATGCATAAAAAAGTCGGTCTTAGGTTAGTCTTGATTTTCCATTCAAAATTAAGACATGCTCTTCAGCTAGTCTAAGGCTAGTGTAAGCCTTATTTCAGCACTTATTAGATTTTTTTTGAAAAATTAAAGCCTGAGAAGTGTTGTCAAAGATCATGTGCATGTTCTCAAGGTTTTCTAACTAATTTTAACAGGGTTTTTGTGAAATGAGATAGCCACGAAAAAATGCAATTTCAAGCTAACGGTAGCAATAGTTATGGTTTAGGATGTGTTAAACTTCGTCTCAATAATGTACAAAAATTTTTCAACAATTTTTCTTGCAATATCATCATTGCTATACTAATAAATGCATATTTGCAAAGTTTTAAGGTATCGACATGCACCCAACAGTTTAAAAACAGTTTATATGACTTTAGAGACTCTTATAAACAATATTTCAGTGTAATTTTCAAGACTCAGCTAAGACTACCTTTCAGAAAACCGATTAACGTCAGTCTTGGGAGACTAGGTCTAGACCCAGTCTTGAGTTTGTCTTACATCTTTAGCGCGTGCAAAAATCACCAGATATTTCGTAACGATGGTCGTAGGCTAGTTTTGTTAAACGTAGTCCAGACTGCGTTTAGCTAAGACTACCTTTAGACTGCCTTTATGCATTCCACAGACAAAGTCTGCAAAAGGCTGCAGACTGAAGCGGCAAATTTAGTAAAATGCTGCAGAAAAAGATGGGAAAATTTAGTATGTATAAAGCTGCAGAGAGAGAAGATCCAATGTGACAAGAATTTGCAGAAAGAGAAGAGTTAACTCAAAAGAAAGCTTCACAGACTGATGAAGCAAATTCAGTGCAGTAAAATCTGCAGAAAGTGAAGAGGTAAATTCAGAAACTACTGCAAGTGCAGAGAGTGTGGAGGCAATTTCAGAAATTACTGCAGGTGCAGAAAGCAAAGAGGCAAATTTCGTAGAGCTGCAGAGAGTGAAGTGAAAAGTTTAGAAAAGAGCTGCAGAAATGGAAGACTCAAATTTAGCTGTGTGGCAGAATATTAAAAGGCAAATTCAGCAAAAGGCTGCGGAAAGTGAAGAGGCAAGTTCAGAAAATGAGCTGCAGAGTGTGACTGCGCTGAAATAAAGAACTCTACAGCTAATCGATTGTCAAATTAAAATCAGAAATAAAAATGACTGAAACCTTTGGTGGACCTCATGATGTTCCCCAGCCCACGATTACGATAACATGGCGAAAAATGAGTCAGTACTTCTGTTTTAAGAAGAAAAATTTTAAGACTACAGGTATGTAGGTATGTAGGTTAGCTAAAGCATGTTCGCCAATAGGGCTCATGGCTTAGCTCTCCCAATTACACATTATTATAATTCATAATTTTAGTTCACCCAATTATATATGGTGAAGAAGGTTATATCGACCTTAAACCCTAAAGGTGGGAGTTATAAAAAAACATCTCAATCTAAAAAAGCTTGCTTCGCTGTGGCGCAGCAGGAAAAAGGAAATTAATGATAATAGGGACGGCTGCAGGCGCTCCTCTACCCCGATTGCACATGCCCTATAAAAGTAGTACCTAGTGCACGCAACACAAGAAAACTTCGAGACGAAGTGTACAAGAAGAGGAGGGATGTGAAGTAAGACAGGCACCCTAGTGTACTTAAAGGGTTTTACGACAGCTCATCATCGGCCCAGCAGCTCAAATGGTTAAAGCGCTGGTTTGCAGATCCAGAAATGGGTGATTGAAGTCCCCCCTGGGTAATTCTGATGATGATACTGTCTACCTTTTGGTAGAATCCCCTCTCCTGTTCTTGACACGAAGTCAAAGTTTGATTTTAGACTGGGACTGTACAAATTAGTTTGCAAATCCATGTCAATCATTCAATCGATTCTGGATCAGGAGCGCGATAGTGACTGGATGGAATGTCTGGCGGCCAATTTCACCAACTTATTCTCGACCTATTCCTATTCTCGAGTTATTCCAGAAAAGAACTATTCTCGAGAATAGCTCGAGAATAACTTATTTTTCAAATATCCAATGAAAGTTTAGTTACATCATTTTTATCCAATCGCAGCTTAGCCAACTACCAATAAAACTCGACAATACGGTAGGTAGGCCCCGCCTACAGATATGCTATGAGAGCACATTTGTTTCTCGTCCGCTCACCGAAACTATGTCGACTCGGGACCAGTCAGTAACTTAATTAAGTCGGAGAACAAGCAGTGAGTTTTTTTAAAACTTTTTGGTTTGCTATTTTTTACACTAAATATATAGCTCAGAAGCGCAAAACGCACAAGTATGTCAAAAACTTGTAACTTGTTAACCTTTTTTAAAAAGATATTAGCTTATTCTCGAGCTATTCCTGATAATTACCAGGAATAACATTAACATAGCAGGAGACTAGCTGGAGATAAGCTATTCTATAACTTCGGTTGGTGCAATAATGGTTGCTATTCTCGAGCTATTCTTGAGTTATTCTCGAGATATTCCCCAAGTTGCAAAATAACTATTCTCGAGCTTAAATGTTGGTGCAATGAAAACTTATTTTATTCCTGAGCTATTCCTATTCTGGAGCTATTCTGTTTTGGTGCAATCCAGTGTGGGACTAATAGCTATTCGACAATGTAAATTGTGACCATTTTTGCTAATATTTTTAATTACAAAACTAAGTAGCGTAGTGTAGTTGAGCTAATTGATCTTTGTGACAGTAACCGCCAAGTTTTACTTGTGTGTCAATGTTAATAGTTTTTGCTCGGTCTGTCGACGAATTACAGGTATACCCAACAAATTTTGATAGTGTAATCAATTTTTGATCCGGTTGGTTTAACGATCAACAACTACAACAATAACAATCACAGCTAAAATGGAAAAGTTGAGGTCGTGTAACCAACAAATTTTGTTCAAAATGCGGCAAACTACAGCGTTGTTAAGCTTTTGTAGAGGTTTGATTCTGGGGGAAGGTCAACTTTAAGGCGCTTCAATGAAACGCGTTTACGGCGCTAAGCGACTGACACACTAAAATCCCCTATGTAATGGCAACTTTAGTTTCTGCACTGACTTCTGGGCAACACCCTTCGGATGTACGCGTACACGGAAACTACTACCAGAGGTCAGGACATCACATGCACAAGTACTATGACATTCGTAAGCATTGCAAGAGCAACTAACAATCATAGTCACACCCACAGCGATAGCGTAATAATGGGTATGCAAATTAGATGATGCAAATGAAGGCCACAGCAACATCTAGACGAGAAAAACAGCCATCTAGGCATTCCCAGTCCTACCGTTTAGATGTGTTTTTCATCTCTGATGCGATTTGTCTGTGCATACATACTATTGTAACTGTCCTGCGTAATTTTTTGGAACAATTGGCGTCGTCCTAGCACTTCGACAGGTACCTCCACCACTTCGCCTAATTTTGCTCAGCCAAGACCTCAAAGTCAAAAGACAAGAAGATCCCAAAACCTAAAAATTAGAGCTAACCCAAAATACCGTAATATAATTGGGCGATATTAAAATGCAAATAAGCCTCTTGGTCCTTATCAGCTCAGCAAATAACAGTAACTCGTGTACAAACCTGCTGTCACAAATTTAGATATACTTGGTGCAGTCCGCTCCCTACGCACTTGTCTCTATACAAATTGCAGGCCACACTTATAGGCTGCAAAAAAGGCGTCTTGTGCGTTATAGCCAAATTTCTGTGCGTAACACATTCAAGCAAAACTAAATCTTGTGTTTCTGTCTGTGACTTTTTCGTTCCAGCATGCCCGCGGATAAAGACGGCGACGATACGGGTCATACGGAAAACGCTGATGATCAAGACAGCCGCAGCCGCTCGCACCCGCAGCCTGAGATGCTCGACTCTCGCTTATTTGCCAATGCAATTAAGGCATATGTTGCAGCCCAGATCAGGCCATTGCTCCGCCCTACTCCGATCAGCACAACCGCGGGGCATTCACGGAAGCGCCCGCGGCTGCAAGACCATCCCAAAGAATTCCAGTACCGAGGCAAAAAAAGTCCAGTACAACTTTAATCATGGTGTCCGAGAAAAAATTTCCAAAGCCCAGAGGTACCTACGACTGGGGGACGGTGGGAAAGCAGACGAAGTACTCACCGCCGTCAAGCTAGAGCTGGACTCGCGCAACAAGCTTGTGCGTATCGCTGATCGCAGTCCATTTGGCTGGGCTAGTGTGCTAGAGTTGACGTGTATGTTTCAGACGACTTGGCCTCCGATTCAGACGATGAAAAACGAATGCGAGCAGCAGAAGAGAGAACAGGAAAAAAGTCTGGCAGGGGGGCAAATTCCCAGCCCTTTCACGGGTTGGGCTCAGCAGGGGGCGAGAGGGGCACCAAGCTGGGCCCAAAATGGCGGTTTTCTGGTCAACGTTGGCGTCCCTCCTGGGCAGCTCTGCGCAAACACACTTTTCCAGCCAGCACCGGGGTTCTTCTACGGTCGTTCTGTCGTTCTACGAGCACCGACCCTCCATAGCCGCTTTTCGGACCCAAACAACTCCCTCAGCCGTCCAGACCAGGTCAACCCACCAAAACTAGGACGGGGGCATGCTACACATGTGGAAAATTTGACCACTGGTCGTTCGAATGCCCCCTCAAGTCCGCAACGAAGTAAACCAGAAAACAAAATGACTTCTTGTCAGTACATCCATAGGAATTATTCTCAATTTGTTCATAACTGTACAGTCTCATGTCCCCAAGCTCACCAGTCGAATTTAGGTAATACTCAAGTTTCTTCACCTAAAGGCAGATTGCGTGCTTCTCGCCAATTTTGGGAAAAAATAAAGGCCCCAGCTAGCGTACTGAAAATAATATCTTCGGGTTACGTAATACTTTTCAAACAACCCCTGCTCCCTCTTGTCAGCCTAACGACAAATCTGCAGACACGCAGACTTTGTAGCTGACTCCATAGCCGAGTTTATAGAGAAAGGCTGTGCTGTAGAACTCGGTAGCCCCCCAACTGTAGTGAATCCCCTCACAGTCGCCGTGGAGGGCAATGGAAAAAACTACTCATTCTAGATTTAAGACGAGTTAACAAACATGTACGGTTGCAAAAATTCAAGCTAGAAGATTACAGGGTAGCAAGGTACTTTTTTCAAAAAAAACGGTAACATGTGCACTTTTGACATAAGAAGCGGTTACCATCATATTGATATTGCAAATATTCACCAACCATTCCTGGGGTTTAGCTGGACCACAGTGGGAAAACGACAATTCGGTATGTTTACGGTCCTACCGTTGGCGCCGTACATCATCACGAAAGTAGTGAGGCCCCTGGTAAAACATTGGCGGCCCAAGGTATACCAGTGGTAGTCTATATTGATTACGGTCCAATAGTAGGTGAATCGCGACAACAGTGCCAAAGGTTCTCAACAGTGTGCAGGACAGACTTAATATCCTCCGGCTTTCTGCCAAACGACAAAAAGTCAGTCTGGCAACCAGTGAAACGTGTTCAGTGGCTAGGATTTACTATTAACCTGCGGCACTGGCAGCTTGAAAACCCCGAGGAAAAATTGACTTCGTTCAGTAATTTTGTTAAAGACACCTTGAGAGCCATTCCAAACGTATCAGCTAGAAGACTAGCTAAGAAAGTTGGCAAGATTGTATCGCTTTCGCCAGTTATAGGGAAAACCTGCAGACTGCAAACTAGACAAAACTGTCTATGCATTGCCAAGTCTAACTCCTGGAAATCAAAAACAAAACTTAAGTGCTGTACAAGAACTAAAGTTTTGGCGGTGCTGTACAAGAACTAAAGTTTTATCTCAGAACTCTACCAAAAGTACCCCAATCAGTTTTAGCGAGTCCTCCCAACCCTCCATTAATATGTACACGGACGTCAGTAGTACAGGCTACTCAGCTGTTATTTCAGGAAGAAACAACGAAGCACGGATGCTCGCTCAAGGAGTATGGTCAAACCATGAAGCCACCCTCAGCCCTACGTGGAGAGAATCGAAAGCGATCGAAATGGGTATGCAAAGTTTCAGTCAGGCACTGGCCGGCAAACGAGTTTTCGTTTCAACGGACAATTCCGCAGCTCGTGAAATAGCAGAGTCAGGTACCCACACATAAACACAATAGCTAGACAAATTCACACACTTTGTATAGCAAACGGAATAGGCTTACACGTACACTGGGTTCCCCGCGAGGAGAACATTGTCGCAGATGCGTATATCCGCCTGACAGACAGCAATGACTGGCAAATCTCACAACCCATTTTTAAATTTTTGAACGAAATCTGGGGTCCGTACACTTTTGACAGATTGGCTACCGACAAAAATTGCAAAAAAAAATTCAACTCCTTGCTCTGGGTTTCACAGACGAAAGGCACTGACGCCTTGTCTAAAACCTGGCAGAGAGAAACTGGGCGGCACCCCCCACGGCTTTAGTAGTACCGGCAGTCATAGTGCACATTTTAGCTTGCAAAGCAGAAACGACACTGCTAACTCCAAAGTGGCCTTCAGCCCCGTTTTGGCCACTGCTGTTCCCCAGTGGACACCCCATTTCCCCAATCTCACATGTAGCAGAGTTTCCCCCAGAATGCAAGCCCTTTGTTGCTAGTTCCAACCGCTCAGTGTTTTGCGAAAATTCTAATTTCCCGCTCCGAGCAGTCCGCTTCAAATTTTAGCTGTGCTTTCTTTATTTTCTCTACATGCTTAACCTGGAGTTAAACTTGTTCCCTTAGGCTAGCGAGAGCGTAGGGTGTGACAAGGTTATGGCGTAGGCTAGACGAAGTCATAATCGTAGTCACACCCACAGCGAGAGCGTAATAACGGGTATGCAAATTAGATTACGCAACTGAAGGCCACAGCAAGATCTAGACGAGAAAATTAGCCATTTAGGAATTCCAAGTCCTACCGTTTAGATGTGCCCCCCGTCCCACCCGCTAAGCACTACGTTGTCCTTAAATAGAGGTACAAAGGACCACAGGCGCAACAACTGCGCACTAGCGCAATAAACTGCGCACTGGCGCAATAAACTGCGCACGGGCGCAACAAACCGCGCACTGGCGAAACAAAAACAAACTGCGCACTGGCGCAACAAACTGCGCACTGGCGCAACGAAAATCAGCGGACCTTCGTAGATAACTGCACACTTTGTGCAAACCGTAAATATGTAAAACAGAACACCGGTGTCAAGCATGGTAACAACAACAACAACATGGTAACACGGAAACAATTTTTTTACATTTGCAGCCATTTCCGACGCAACAAAGAACCCAGTGGTTCCCACCCTTCGGCTCTTATACTACCTCCTCCAGAAGTCTTGAGCGCCAAGCACGAAAAAGCAGTTCGGATACGCGTTTGCTGCTTTTAAGCGCTTTTCGAGAAGTCGAAAACAAATACCTTGCCAGCCAGACCCGAACACATAGCCCTATTCCTTGCAGAAAAGGCCCGAACCTCCATCACCTACGCTGTAGTTTGAACGACAGCCTGCGCAAACGGCCACGCAAACGCCCTCAACAACCTGCCTGATCGGTGCCAGATTTGTGTTCCTTGGCTACCGCACTTGCCAAAAGCAAAAAACTGGTAGATCACCGCACACTGGCATTAGTGACCCTAGCCTTCGCAGGTGTCCTCCGATTCGGGGAGGCAGGTAGCTTAAAAGTTTCTGACGTAACAGTCCAAAAAACTCTTCTAACTGTGAGACTTAGAAAAGCAAAAACTGACGAATTTCGTAGAGATAGCCACGTCACCATTTCGAGAATATCAGGGTCAGCGATTTTCCCGTGTGCTAACTTACAGCTTCTTTCATGAAGCATTGGACAACGCGCCTAACTTTCAACAAGAAGGTTATATATTTGCCCCACTGCGACCTCACGGAGACTCTTTCGACCACAACCGGCCCATTCCCTATTCGACCATGGTTGCCAACTTTCGCACCGCCCTAAAGGCAGCGGGAGTAAAAGACGCTATTTGTTACGGCCTACACAGTCTCCGCTCTAGTGGCGCGACCGCCGCTGTTTCTCGTGGAGCCAATGTCGAGCAGGTACAGAAACACGGGCGGTGGGCATCTCGGCAGTCGGCCGATCGATACATAGAAGACGCAGTCGCTGCTCGCCTTACAGTCACAAACTGCCTAGGTTAAAGCCCTGTCTCCTTCCCTGTACTTATGTTTGCTTGCATTGTTTGCTGTTTTTTTTGTTGCTTGTTTGGTTTTCCTTGCTTTGTATTTTTTGCCGTTCTCTAATGCCCTTATGCCTCATGCCTACATGCCTAACATGCCTAACCTGGAATAAAACTTGTTCCCTTAGGCTAGCGATAGCGTAGGGTGTGACATGGTTATGACGTAGGCTAGACGAAGTCATAACACTACTAACCCGCACACACTGACGGTTTGATCCCTGGTTTGGTAACCACATTTTACAGAGGGTATTTTAATCAGCTTAGACAGACTAAAAGAAACTCTAAGTAGATTCATACTTGAATTCAATGTCAATTGTAAACTAAGCTGGTAGAGTTACAAAAGAATAACGCCTGAAGGACTTACGGTTGCACTCAGCGGAACCGACTTTGTCGAAGGGGCCGCGTATGTACTATATTCAGATTCTCCTTCTCCTATGTTATTTCGGGTAGGTCAATTTTCTAGTGTTAATTAACACTAGAAAGGCAGGTACGTCCCGTCCCGTAAACTCTCTACTGATGCATTTACCTACCTAACTTGAGAGTTGGTTTTTCAGCCATGACACAACTCTTGCATCGAACTGCAAAGTTGAAAGCGCCGGAGTGGGATCGAACCACTAACATTCGGATTCTGAATCCACAGCTCAACCAACTGAGCCAACCGGTCGCTGATAAACACGGCATTTACATTTTACATATAAAACAAAAATTTGTCATGGAGCTAATCAGCAGAGCAACTATATCAGCAAAACGACTCTATTTAATGTCATCTTGAATGCTTTATCAAATTGCATTAATTAAATTTTTAGTAATCAAATCTTAGATTATGCATGTGAAGCTGCAGCTCTGTCGCACACAAAGAAGTTGTGTACATTAGTTAAGTTCTGATTCTTCCTAACACATTCTCATTAGTGCAACGGTTAGCACTCTGGACTTCTAATCCAATTATTTGGGTTCGAATCTCGATGAGAACTAACATTTTTATTAACGTTTTTTTAAAAAAATAAGTTTTGAAACTTTAACTTGAAATCCTGTTTAAAATTCACTAATTTTGTTGTTTGAGGGGCTTTCAGGCAAATGAACAGTAAATGTGTCTGCATTGCATATAAGTTTGGTTGATTTAAAACAAGTAGGCCCCCAAAAAGGGTAAATTCCGCCGTGGTGGCGCAAAAAGCACAATGATTCCTTAATAATTAGAGACTGGCTGGACCGATAGCGAAGCCGGTTCGACACCGGCTGACACATTTGGTTCGCACGACCCAGGTTAGGCCTGTCTGAGCTTCATCCGTAGTTCTATCTGTCCTGTGCCGACAGGTTCACTGGCTGGAGCTGCAGTGAGCAGTCTGGAACCAACCAGGTGGAAGTAATGCTTATACGGTTGAGGGACGTTGTAAACCAACCGACATCGAAAAACTGATGTTGATGGCAGCTAGCGAGCAGAATTTTGGGTTCCATATGTGTATACCTAACGGTGGACTGCATCAAATTAATTTAGTAAGGATTAGCTTGAATTGAGTTAGTCAGACCAGGCTTAAATTTCTCAAATTGATTTAAGTAAGTGCGTTACATCAATGAAGATAGATCAAGTGCAGTTGGCCTATGGATTCAGTTCAAAACTGAGCTGCAGCTTTAACGGGCAAAAGCGCTATTTTTATCTGCGCAGTTTTCTGAGAAAAAGTGGCACCCTATTCTGTTGATCTACGTTGTTGCGGTGAGATCGATAGAGCCCAACTCTTTTAGACAGACATTTGGCGAGCATTTAGCAATACATGTGCTTATCCACGCTTGGACCTATCTTTCCACTTCCATTTGATCGAATCTCTTCCTCCTGCTCTGGCTGCAATTGTTGCCGCTCGCCAACACGGCACCCAGTGATGAAATGACTGGCTAACTCGTGACCCAGCGGCAAAACTAATTTGCATACTGGTGTGTAAATGCTCCACCTACTGCCAGTTGATTGGCTGTCTCATCGAATACTTAATTTTCATTCCTGGTGATTGGAGCAAATCTTAAGTTCATTTGCATACGCATCTGATAGGCTGGTCAGTCTCCAAGCTGTCTATCAGGCTCTAGACAGCAAAGGGGGGCCTGAGCGGAAAATTGAAAATCCGCGAGCAAAATGATTGTACGATACTAACAATTTTAAATTTCAGCCTAAGCTTAAACATCACACAGATAGATGTTATTGCGGCATTTTAGCTGCAGTTTTTGGTTAGTTTTGAAATTTCAGGCCCCCAATCGCAGAAAAAAAAACTGCCATATATTAGGCCTATGATGAGCATAGGTCCAGTGGTGGCTCGTAACACCAAGCATGTGCTCTTGGTGCTAAAAACTCGTTCTAAATATTCCGCCTCTAGGCGGACTAAAAATGATTTTATCCACAGATAGTGGCTGCTGTCCACAGATAATGGCCGCGTTTAATATATTTTTGGAATATTGACACTCAGCCCTCACAATTTAACCACTTTTCACTCAGCAGAAGAGCTTGTTGGGCATAATGTTCTGAAGAAAGGTTGTCCAGAAATGCTTTCATTTGATGAGCATTTTGCGATAATTACAACTTATGCATATATATCACTAGAATGCGCATTTTCTTAGCTTTAAATTGATGTGTTTAACAGTAAAATATGTAGAAGCTTTGCTGAGCTATTTAGATGCGGTCGGTACCTATGCTCCAGCGGCGAAACCAATGCCGTGAAGACGGAGCACTTCATACGCAGACCTCCAAGCCTATGAACTTAGTTGACACAACGCGGTTTCGCTAGTGTTTCCTGCTTACACAGTATTTCACAATCAACCCAGAACAAACCATAACCAATATACTGAGGGTGTTAACCGGTTCAATCCAAACCGCATCCGCAGAATTTGCCCGGTTTAGCAATAACCGGTTCCGGAGTTTCACCCAGTTTACCCTTTACCGAGGGACCATAAACCACTTCAACTTCATGCCAACTTCAACCCAAAGAACGGGACATTTAATCCATTTTCAAGGACAGTTCGGGGATTGGGCTGTCATGAGGATCCGGCCCTAATTTCCGTTCTATGTCACGGTCACGATTATGTTGTAAGAAAGTTGACACTCCAGTTCAAAAACCAGAAGAAATGGACGCGGCGGAAACTGAGCCTTGCCGTTTGAATCAACGTCTATGAAGGAGGAACTCAACCAAAGCCTCTAAAGCTCGGTTCATACTTTTCCTTAAGGACACAGGGACAAAGACAAGGACAAATTTCGGTCAACTGCTATGCAGAATGGACAAATGCGTTTGAGCTAATTATTTGCATACGGTCTAGAATTGCCCTCAACTATCGTCATGCAAAAAAATGGCAGTCATAACAATTGCAACACACTGAATAAACAAGAGGTCACAGTGGTTTAGCATCCCGAATACATTAGGCCATTTCATGCATATGTGATACAATAACCGCGAACGGACGCTAATTTAAATTTACTATCATCAACAGCAAACTATTGTTTCAAATCAGTTCATCAGAACATCATAGCCTTCATTGATGGCCTGATTTTTAGGAACGCAACGACAGAGACGTCGATGCCGCTTGTTGGGCGCAACGGCATCACAAGTAGGTTTTACAAAATATGGTGCGCTTAGTTTGTTGATGTCAGTGAAGGAAATCCAAGGCATAAATCCGGCACACTTGAGGCAAAGCGGGGAGCACCATTCGACCGTGGGATAATAGGGTGCATGTCGGAACTCCTTGTAATACTCGTGCTCAAAATCACAGGCGTCTGCCCCCACCACATCCTTCATAATTTGTTTGACATATTCTCCAGCCCACATTTCGAAATATGTAAAGTCACAAGCCATTTGCTTCCTATCACAGGCTTGAGAGCAGCTTTCAAAAGATTCGCTGAGGATGTATTGTGCGTTTTGAACGGCATTCAGAGCTGAAAAATGGAAACTGTTCATTAAGCAACTAAATTTTTCTCACTATCAAGCATAAAACTTTTTAGCTCAATAAATAGTCACACTACTTACTACTACAACAACGTCTTAAAGTTGGTTACAATTTCTAGTCAGTCTAAGCATTGCTCTTCAAAGCACGAAGTTAACTTTCACTTTTATAAAAAAGGGATAAAAACGGTTCAGGTGCGTGCAGCCAGCTACAGCGTCAATTAAAAGTGCACAAATTCTGTTATGGAGAAATAACAAAGTTAAAACAAGTCACATACTTAATTATGAAATCACATTACAAATTTTGTGTTCAAGTCTAAGTGACAATAATAAGGACAATGACTAAAAATGATGAAAAAATATAGCTTGAAAATGTACTTATGGTTCAATCAGTTTGTCACAGTATTTACATAGGTTACAATTACACAACATTTTTATTACAGGATTAATATTTATACAGCGGCTCGGGCTCGAGTCGTTTAATGAAAAGACAGTTAGCGATTGGAGATTTGAGCATTCGTATTTTGTATTGCGCAGTCGAAAGGATGATTACGCAATCAACTTGTTGCGCAACTCATGTTATACAAAAGCGCTTATCAAAAATTATAGATGTTTTTTTAGATCAATGCGGCAGCAAAACCGAAGCTGTAACAATTTTACCGGTTTCACATCGGCACACTTGATGGTTGCTTTCGCCGGCTGGTATCAAACTGTTGTCAAGACACGATCTTTTAGGAAAGCCTGGCCGAGACGCTTCTTTCCAGCCATAGCAGCCCCAGGTTTCGTAGTTGTAGAATGGCTGTATGGATAATTTTGGATTGGAACGATCGTTCTTGGCAAAAAAACAAAATCCTTGTTCCTGCTGAGTTTTGCCAAACTGTTTCAAAAGCTCTTGCATTATGGCGGCTGTCTCTGTGTCGTTGTTGGTCCAAGCATCTGGCTTTGTGTCATAGGTACATGTTTGAGCTCCAGGGTACCCTGTGAAAGCTCTGACGCAGCCATAACCACTGGCACAGTTCTAAAACAGTATTTTCAATTTGGATGCCTAAAGTACATATGTCTTCTCGCGGATTTAATACGGCAAAATGTTATGCCAATATATGCATTGTATAATTTTTTAGTACAACAATGCGACAGCTATAGCAGTAAATTTGGTTTTGTTTTTTGCTCTAAACAAAAACTAAGCACTTTTTTAAAAAAAACTTCTCTACCTCTTTACGGCACACTCCATGCAACATCTGAAGAGATATTTATGCAACATTCAATTGAAATCACGAAAATTTGGCAGCACAATTGCACAATCATTTTGGTAAATCAGACGTTAAAGTTAGGAATGTCAAAACAAGGGTACATAATCATGTCACACTATCAAAAACAAGTGGTTTCATAAAAGAAATGAGATTCCTTTACAAAATACTGCACTTTAAAAATAAAAATGAAGGAAATCGTTTTGAAAACTCAGATTTATACACAGATAATATTTAGCAAGACTGAGAATAAAATACCCTTCCTACGGTTTAACAGGCAGTGGTACTGATCACTGCAGCCTACACCTGTTAAGAAAGGTTGCTTTAAGGTGGTAGTTTCAAATTTACAGTTTTTGTCGCGATTCGCTCGAACCAACAACAAACTTTATGAAATTTGACACACGTATGAGGCACTTTTAGATCAACATATGGGCAAATTATAGCCTCTTTATAATCAGTTACACTATAGTTATTATAACAAAAAATAGTGTTTTTGACATTTCTAGGCTATTTTTACAATATATAGTGACGTTTAAACAACTGTTTTTCCAAACAAAGTATTGTTTTTCACTAAATTAAATAAAGGTATCTAGATATTTTATTTAAGATCACTTTGGAACATTAATACGCATATTCAACTGCAACTGTTTTTAGGAAATTGACACTTTCTTAATATATATCTTTTTTTACTTTAAAACAATCTGATGTAAAATTTAAACTGTGTATTTCTTAAAAATTTGGCACAGCACTAGACCTATTTACATTGCAGTGTTGTACCAAAGCTCATGTTACCAACTGTTATATAGTCAGGGTTCTGAAGTATATTACCGCCATTTTTGACTAAAAACGCTTGAAAATACGTGAGAAGATGTGATGTTATATATTCGGTATACGTAGCTTCTGCACTGTAGTTTGAATGTATTAGCGGTCATATTAGAAGGCAGTAGGTCACTTTGGACTATGGTGATGGAATTTATTGCCATAGTTACCATAGCAACGCAAACGAGTTTATTATACTAAAATAGACGTTATGTATTCGAAAGTGTCAATTTGCTGATTATGTGTGCCGTCTATACTCATATTATTTAACCAAAATGAAAAAAATAAAATGTCTAGTTTTCTTTTTTTGCAGTTATTGATAGGCATTGTAGCTTTTGTTTTTCAAGCTATGAAGTTTTACAAATTTCAAAAAATTTCCATTTTGAAGCTTAGATTTAAAGTACTGAAACAATGTGAAGACTTGTGCAAATGAAACTATGCATGTATTGAGACACCTTCCAGTAAATTTAGATTAAATTGGAAATAAACTTCATCAGGTCTATTTTTTTTACAAAACGAAACATAACGCAAAATTTGGAAAAATGCCAAAATTGAGATATTTCACAGCGTATTTTGAACAAACTGTCAAAATTTATAACAAAACAAATACATGTGATTACGGCTTATTTTTTTGTCTGTGAAATGCAAGAAACCGCCTATAAATAGCTTTCAAAACAAACGAGTAGCAGCTCATCAAAAAAGCTGCATATACAAAACTACCACCTTAACTCAACCACAAAAACAAAAAAGGCAAAAGACTATTTTGTGCTTCATATTAAAACCACGCAACTTTGTTTATTTTTAATATGCACCATTTAATAATTCTTGTACATTGAATATAAGGTTCATCTACAAAGAGACTATGTTCTATTTTTTTCTGAAGTTTTAACTGTTCTTGTTATCTATTATTAGACGCTGATTGGCAGTGGCTAAGTACCAGCAGCCAATTAGACAGTTTTTAAACAAATAAATTTTGCAGCCAAAGGTGAAAACGTGTAGCAAAATCGAAAAAACAAAACCAAATGGAGGGCAGAATTTTAATATTGCCAAAAGTTTTTAATAAGTTGATGAAATTAAGCTTGTTTGGATATGTTTTCGCTCTATTGTCATGGTTCATGGCGGTCATGCCTTCACAGTTTTAACACGTTACTTCTATAATGAAAGCCAGAAAAAAAGAAGAAAAAGAAGGCCCCAATTTAGATAAAAAGAAAAACTGGAGGCGCCGGGAAGGGAACCCGGGCCGTTTGCTCTGAAGACAGGAATCCTACCACTACACCACAGCCCCCGAGTCTCATAGGTCTTAATTCTCATTTATTATATTTATAAGCTAGCACAATGAAAAAACAAATGGGAATGTATACCTACAATTGCATGAATTCTATACATTCATGCAAAATTTCAATAAATACAGTTAACTATAGGTTATTAAAGATATTATGTTAGCTGCTGACTGCCCCGTTTAATTTATCATCGTTCTTGTTCAAAATAAACTGTGGTAACAACAGCTAATAATAACATATACCTATTACTCAGGTATGTGCCCATACGGTCTTTAGTTGAACGTTGTAAATTTTTAACTAGAATTCTATTTCATTTCAGTTAGTGTACATCTGTAAATGTTTTATCATGTTCTTCAACAGACATTGCGTGCTGAGTCGCTTCACAGTTTTTACGTTTCAATAGACACTGTTTTGCATTAACGTCTGCTCAACGGCCGGTTTAGCTCAGTTGGTAAAGTGTCCGACTCTTAATAGGAAGGTTAGTCCGACTCTTAATAGGAAAGTTAAGGCTTAGCCTTCTCCGGCAGTCACTTTTTGAAAATTCATCACACCGAACTTTGTTGTTGTCTTTGGCAGCCGATCAGGATTGGGTCTTTTATTCGCCGGACTAGTAGCGCAGTATCCCTGACGAACTGTGCGCTAATGGACAGGCTTTTAGCCAAGAGAGGTTAAGGGTTGGACCCAGGTTTGGGAGACGGTAGGGGATTAGGGCTGGGCACCGAATAATCACATGTTCCAGGTTCCCCCGTATGGCACCTGTGGCAGTTTGGGCTTGGGTGGTTAATTGGGTCGATGGTGTTGCGGTATGCTCCAAGCAGCCGGGATTTCCCGGTCCGCAGCTTGCTAAGTAGGACCCGGTCGGCCCTTGGGAGCCCAGCTTCCGTTTGGGGTGTCACTGGGCCATTGGGGCCATAGATTGCCAGCAAGCGGGTATGACTGACGCTAGTGAACCACTTCTTGGTTACGTAGCGCCTAATGACAGTTGGCAGGTCTATCGGTTCATCTGTTTGTGATTCAGAGCAGCCAGCCCTGGATAACGTCCGCGATAACGACATTCCCGTCCAGACCGCAGTGGCCGGGTACCGCACTTCTGCACTTTGTTCCAGCAGGCTAAAGAATGTTTCACTCTTAAGTATGTGCAAAATTTTTTGAATTTTTCAGTACTTCTCTTTGACTGAATTATATAAAAGACTAACCCAGTTTTTTTCTTTAACCATCGTATAAATTACTCTATCCTTGACGTTGATCGCCTCCGTTCTAGCAGCTGAGCTAGTCTGATCTGAAATATATAATACATGCATTAATGTGCAATATTTTCAACAGGAAACAAATAAAACATTGTATTCATAACAGGTGCGTCTGCAAAGAAAATTAATTTTCTTAGAGAAGTTAAAGTTAAGTTAAGTTAAAGTTAAATTTGTTTCGTGTTAGCGATCTCCCATTCCCCATTCCAATGAATCTATTTTTTTACCCGTTGCATTCTAACGTAGGAAAAAAGACTTACCCACAATTACATAGGACATAGCTATTTTGAACATAGTATACTCGCGGCTCTTGATGAGGCCGCATAAAAATTGTATAGCCGTTGTGAATCAATTTGCAATGTGTGTCCGATATTAATTATTTGCTGTCGTGTCAACTTAATGTTATTTATTTTTACATTAGCATAAACTGTACTCCTACGTTTACTCAATTTAAGACACGCACAAGGCATTGGTGTTAGATATTTTTTATTTAAAATTGAAGATACTAAGTTTTCTTGATATCTTTACTGTAAAAAAAGTATTTTATTTTATAAAAGATACCTGCACATAAAGTTGATTAAGACTTAATCCATAGTTTACCAGTTCGATTTTATGCAATAAAGTCGACAACAGACACTTACAATGTGTGCGTGCGGCCACTGGTTTCACTTCGTTGATGGTGGCGTGGCAAATCATCCTGCTTTGGACATTGGAGTAACAATTGATGTTATTGCCATACATATCTTCAATGGCGAAACTCCACTGATTGGTATGCGGGTCGGCAACGACACAGTACATTTGTTCGTTCGGCATTGGAATTTTGTAGTTGCTCCATTCTTTGATTTTGTCCGCTCTAGCTTCACTGTGCACTGGTGGCTCATCAGGAATGGTCCAATGCTCCCAGGGCAATCTTCCACCAGAGCGAAATGATACAAAGTCGTGCTGATTTGCCTCACGTTTGCCATCAATTGTGGTCGTGCGATTAAGTTCTAGGGGCCATTGTCTAGTATGCAAAACAAATTTAAGTGAACGTAAAACTTAAAGTTACTAAAAATAGTTTTAGAAACCTGTCCTTAAGTTATTACTATAGCAACTGAACAAAATACATCACTTTTGATTGGTTTGTGCCTATAAACCAGTGTACTAGAGTAACACTGTCAGGAACAATAACTGCATGCAGCTTTTTGACAAAGTTAGGTCAGAGCAGTTGTTGATGCACAGCGCAACAAATATTCTTCAAAAGTTATTTCGGCTTAGTTTAGTGGCTTAGAAACCATCACATTTCTGAACCTGTCAAAAAACCTGAAGGACCCCTGTTATCTTCGCTCATGCTTGTGGTATCTGTTCACCGGGATAAACTGCTAGGTTGGCAGGAGCACACATGACCTTAAATATCTTGCTCAAGTAAATTTCATAAATGTTGTGGGTGGGATTCGAACTTCCAACGATTAACAATCTAACGTCCTAATCAACAGTCTAGAAGGCAACAGAGATATAGTACCTGTATTTGAAGTCCAAGAGGTCCAAATAATCTTCCGGGCCTTTCAACTCGACCGGATGGCCCAAGCCTTTTGTGCGATAGGTGGCATCCCAACCCCAGGCTTTTTTGAATGCACCAGAGCACACGTAGTCGTAATAATTATTTCCTAGTCTTCCATTCTCCTGAAGCCAGTCAGCTTTAACGTTTCCAAAACAATGGTTGCCACTGCGACGAAAACCACATGGGCAGACTGAAGTAAACAGATTTAAACGGATGCGGGTAATTTATGCTACATTTTCAATTGTTGCATTACACCACGGGGCACGGGGGAATAGACTAATTTATCTGTGCTACACATAAGAACGACTGTCAGTATAAAACTTCACTTGTATAGGAGCCGCAAATATTTTCCCATAAAAACGCTCGTAAGGTGTGTGCGGCCCCAGCCTGGCAAGGATCATATTGCAAACTTCATTTTTGCACTTCACCTTTTCACCTCTTCACCTCAGCCGCCGCGTATATACTATATTGCAAATGCTCCTATGAATAGCACGTAAATATAACTAATTACCTTCAAAACTGCTGCTAGGTCTCTAATTAACACAGTTTGTGTGTGCGTGTGTGTTAAATCTAGTGTACGTGTGTGCGTCCTTACTGTTACTACGCAGTCAGAGATAGCCAACAAGATAAACAAGCAAAGTCCAATGCAAAATGAGTCTGAAAATATCAAACCTTCATTTTCACTCTGTGAACCAAAACCTGCTGCGCAGCAGATAATCATTTGCACTAGGTAATATTGTAATCAACTTACAGTTGCAGCTATTGTTTTCATGTATTCAATTGCATGTTCAGTATCACTAAAAGCTGGGTTTTTTTGCGCAAAAACGTTCGCAATTGCGAAAAAAATTTCAAGGTTGCGAAAAAATTTCAAACCTTTTCGCAAAATTGCGAAAAAATTTTGACGCAGTGGAGGTGAACTCGTAAGGTCTATGCGCCGATTTTTCAGGTTCAGTCGGAAAACATTTCCGAGACATCACCAATTGACAAAATTTGGCCTATAAATTGAAAATTTTTCCGACTTTTTCTCATCTCCTAGGCCCGGACTCGTGCAACTTTATGACTTGATGTCTCTAGTGACTGTGTGAATAAGAAACATTTTCTTCCATGTATCATCACAACGACTGCATGTAACACTAATAGACAGTATATATAATAGGGGTAGGAGGTGACGTATGTAATTTAGAAAATAAACATTTCAAAATGTTAGCATTTTCAGGCCTAACTTGGTCATTGGCGGGTCTTCTGAAATTTCTGTACGACTGAACATCGATTGTGAAAATTGTGAAAAGTTTTACAACATTCTCAGGACGGCTCCGTAAATTTAAATAAAAATGTCAAAATCGTTGCTTTTTGGCCAAAACGGGTAAAAATTGCGTCAGTCTTAATCCTGTATAGGCGTAATAATGTTTTATGAACATTTAAATGTAAAATCTACTGCATTAAGTTTGCGAAAAAAATTTCACGCTTTTCGCAAAATTGCGAAAATTCGCCAGCGAAAAAAAACCCAGAAAAAGTCGCAGTATATATAAGCATGAGCATAACTATGCTACTGAGAATCAAAAACCACTGATTTCGAGCCACATGGAAAAGTTGCCATACTATACACGCCAATAAATGCAATAACATAATTCATCGCTGACATGTAGCTGCTACTTGCTGCGATTTAGTTTCATTGCTAACGATTCCTCCTTTTGAAAGCTCATATGCTCAACATGTCGGTCCCTTATTTCGACTATGTAGCATCTCATCTGTTTCATGACCGGCAAAAATGACGACGTCACTTTTGTAGGGTGTATTGATAGTGCTATTTACAACCGTTGCAGGTAACACCAATGCCGTGTTTGCCATAACAGTGTATTGTGAGCCTGTTTTTGTTAAGTAGTGGTCTAGTTTGTGACATCGTGTCGAAGATAAATTCTACTTTACTTATAATTCTGAATTACGGTTTGTGTGAAGTGTGAACTATGCAAAAGAGTAGACAAATGGAGACCATGCGAATAATGTGAGATATACTTTTAAAGTGAGACCTGTGTGATTTCTGACTTGACTGCAAAATTACTATGCAAACAGACAGAAGAAGACAAGATAGTGAATGTTATGAATGTTAATTATAGTAATTTTTCGCAATTACCACTCTTGCATTGTGGGCGTGTCAAGACATACTTTTGTAAAATATGCAAATGAACTTTGTGTGTACTTCAGCCGTACATTACGTGCTTACGTATACACGTAGGTAGTTGCTAGTATGAAAATGATACGTACCTAGACAGACACATTTCAAACACACACTCATGTTCACTTGAAACCGCACAATTACACACATAAAAACACACAGAAACGCACACACAAGTCTCACTTAATCGCACGTTATTTTCCGCTCACCTCATTCTAAAGAAGCCTGCTGCGCTGTGGCGCAGCAGGAAAAACTGAATCAATGAATTGCAATCTAAATACGTAATGAAACACCTTTTTAGCGGTTGCAGAAAGTTATGTTGGCAACTGAAATTTGTACTTTCATTTGGTTTACTATTATTGCGTAACCGTTTTTTCTGATTTTTAATACTGTTACAAAACTTTCGTTTGTTTGTGTCGAAGTATTTGCCCACCATTAGTGTGATGACTTTTTAAATTTGACCTTTTCGATATTACCATGAGTCAGATCTCAACTTGGAATACATACAATTCCAACAGGAAACCTTTAAGAAAAAATTGCAAATTACGTTGAGCGACATTGACAAAAATTTTTTTCATTTTTGTTAGCTACTTTTTGGCTTTCCTAACTTTTCTCAACAATTATTTGCACTAAAAATACGCCCTATTTTTTGACACTGTCGTTTGTGTGGGCAAACCTCAGGTTTATCTACTGGGTAATAGCCTTTTTTCATTCGTGGTAGTTCTCTTCTATGTCATATTTTTATTCTGAAATTTGTCTCATAGTTAGAAAATAAGTAGATGCAGGTGTACCTTCTATGAAACTGTTTTTCTTTTTTTGGTGAAATTCTGCAGCGTTTTGAATTTGACTACTTTTGGAAAAATTAGTGTATTGTGAGCCAAAACAATTGGATTAAAATTATAACATAAGATAATAGTAACAACATAATTGCCGACAGTGTAAGCTATAGATCGTAACATTTGAGCAACGTTTCGCTCAGTTATGCCGAAAAATTGTGCGCATTAAAATTAAAATTTAAAAAAAATTAAATTAATTAAAAAATTAAAACAAGGCAGCAGGAACGTGAGACGTACTAAAAAACCGAGCTTTATGGAAGGTTTTATATTTAATATGTTTAAACGAAAGTTATTTTAGCTAAAACCTACGTCGACTTATAACATAATAAAGTCATGGAAGTTATTTGGAGCTCCACCTTAAGACAAACTACTAAACTGCAGCTCCGCAAACTGTAACGTGGGCGTTAAATTTCTCCTCTTACTCATGTTTCTAATATTATAGTTGTCAGTGAACTTAATTGGCATTTGGTTCAGGCATGTGTTTCAAAAGTTATAAAAAATTGCCATTAGCTTCATGGTCATTAATCAAAAATTTTATTGCTAGATCTTCCCAGTAAAACACTAAACTTTAAGCCATAAATTTGATACTTTAAATACACCCGTTATTCTGTCCCAGCCGTTGTATGCCGAGGTATAAAACAAATGCCTCAAAATGCAAGTCAATTAGTTGATAGCGGAAAACGACGTGGAGCGCCAGGATTGCGCGCTGAGTGAGTGTTGGAGAAAAAGAGTTAGAGAGACTGAGCCAGAGACTTGAAACTTATCGACTTCCTCTTTTGATCCTCATGGACCATATCAAGAGTACATAAAAGGACCCTATTATGTACTCTCGACCATATTACTTGATACACTGCCATATTGTAGTAAACACGCTGTTGCTATTCAGCTGTTATATCATGTACAAGGAGTTTTTTGTCTTAAACAATTACTACAGACTTTGGTTGTTTCTTTATTTATTTAGTTAGGGACTGATCCCTGCTGTACCTCAAAATACAACGCAACTTAGATTGAAGGACTACCGCGACCATTTAGCTAGCTGCCTTACCTGAGAACTACGGTAGTTTAGTTTTAAACTATCCACCCAAAAAATTACCCAATACCTCATTAAGTTACAAGACAAAACTAACTGACCGAGTAGGTACATAACTCTAAGTGACTCTCTATTTGAGAAATTGAGTCTTTCGTATCTGCAGCCTTTTATTGGAGGCAGCTATGGTTTTATCTCACAGTTTTCCCAAAGGAACGACACCTTCTACTCTTGAAAGACCCAGATTGTAGTGCTGCAGATATTAGACAACTCAAGCCGGAAATTGTAAATTCTTAATTTCTTCCATTTTAAAACTTAAATAAAAGCAAAAATGAATATATAGTGCATGTACTATTGTATGGTCGATGCTGGTAGTGTTTGCGATAGGTCCTGGGGATTTGGCAGACGGCAGTTGCCAGTTGTGTTTTGCAGTCCACATTCTGCCAGTCTCCCGTCTCTGAGTTGAACACCACGCACGCGGCGCCATTCGGGGGGGACTGGTCCAGGCCCCACTTCATCCACGTCACCGGGGCGCCGCTGTCCGTCTCATAGCGACCAGTGTTGAAATTAAACTTGTAGCCCAAATGCACTTTCGCATCCTTCAGACAAAGTCCCATGTTGTGCACTCTAAACAGTATCACCTTTATTTAAAGGCGTAGTGTCGCGAGACCAAACTACAGATTAACTGCGGCTAATATAATTTATAACAGAAGAGCTTACAACTTGGAATATATCCCAGCAAAGTTTTGCTGTTTTAGGCTACTTATTGTTTATTGTTTAGCAACTAATTCTGCTGAGGATTCTAAAAAGTTTAACTTGAGTTTACTATTCTTGCTCAGTCTAGACTCTAGTGATACGGGGGGTTTTCTTGGGGGGTGGGGCTTGTTTTGGGGGGGTGTTGGTTTTTTTTTGGTTTGTTTGGGGGTTTTTGGTCTTCCTCTGAAATTTGTTTTAGGCTTTGTTATTTTAGAACTAATCTTTGGTAAGAAAAGATTTTGGTAGGGTAAAGTTATCTATTATATTTTCTACTTTATAGTATTGTGTTATATATTTATAGTATAAACTGTGAAAAATGCTATGGCTGACAGGCACAGCTGAGTAAGTATTACTTAGTCAGTAGCTCAAATGGTAGAGCGCTGGTCACCGTGGGTGCTTAAAAGTCCTCACGGGCATATTTCTCCAGCCCATTAAAAGCAATATTAGGTCAACCCGGCCCCGCCCTTTTCGATTTTGATGCCAACACGGCCTGTTTACAAAAAATGGGTTAGGTATTTCGCGTTTAGTCTTTATAAGTTCATAGCATATCATGCTTTACTTCACACGGGCCGCTTCACACACACTTCTTATCATCACTTATCAAAAACTGCCCAGATTTTCTTGAAAAGGTAACAAAAAGGAGTTTTCACAGTGCTATATATATACACCAAGTCTTAAACAACTCATTGGAGTCCGGACATTATTCCTAAATCAAATTTCCAGACCAGCCTGATGTGGGTACTGACTGGCAACACTGTTGCAACTTCCATTGCCTATGTGATCGTATGACCTGCCCGGCTCGTTGGAGAATAAAGCAAGCCTCATTATCGGCGAGAAGGGGTTGGTACGGCCCGGGCGGCGGACCTTCATGCAGGCCTTTTTAAATTCCTGCTCGATCATTTCGATGCTGATGATGTCCTCTGAAGATTGAGTAGCGCTATTGCCAAGTTTAAGTTAGTGAGACTGTACCTGCACCTGTCACTGAAAGTTTTCACAATTACTAAAAATGCAGCAGAATTATTCAAACACATTTTTAATGCCGCAACTATTGAAACCTTATCGCAAAAAATACGAACTAGCCTACAAGGTAGTCTAAATACAAATAAATGTTTGTGCCACATCCTTAAACGGTCAAATAAGTAGATAAGCCAACTGTTAACGGCAAACCTAGACATATTCAAAAAGTCATTCCAGTCCTGTTCACTGTTGAAAATTGGCAAGTTGGAAAATGTCCCGTCCACATTCCCAGGACTGTCGTGGCAACTTTTGATGCTCATGTCGCGGTAGAAGGTGTCAAAGTAGTTTATTCTGTAGCAATACTTTCCATAACGATGCCAACTGCACGGACAATCTTCATCAGCAAATGCTGAAATACATATGTTTTGAGGTTGTACTAAATGCATTAAATTGAAGCTAATAACTTGAAAACAGGACCAAAAACCAGCCTATGACAGCTTAATATGGCGTAGCCGCAACTATTTATTACAGGCCCCTAAGGAGCCCGTTTATGCTATACTGTTGGCTTCCATAACCTAATATAAAATGAATAAATATAAAAATCAATGAAAAGGGGAGATAAGAAAACGTCTACGCAAGTACGAGTAGCACCGTCAAAAAAGCTGGCCAGCAAGTAAATTGAGGTTAAAATTTACGTTCAGTTCAACTCGTATACCATATAAAACACTACAAATGTACTACATAGTACATACCCATTCAACAATAAAACATTCAAAGATCACAAGAACTCGACAAGAACTTTTTAATCGTTTTAACTTTGTAGGCACGTTTGTGGGCTCTAACCAAAGACGTTTTGATTACAACCCCTTTTAATATACCTATTCAAGTATATAAAGGTACCTATAGAATTTCTGCAATTTAAATAGAAAGAAAGAATCGAACTCAGGCCACTCGGCGTTTACCTCGAGAACGCTAACCACTACACCAACGCGAAACCACTACACCTATTTATCATTTATAACAGTTCCCCTCTTGATGACCAGCAACGAGGGTAATCTATCAATAATTGTGCAAGGCCGATGCCTCGAGGGCGGAGCATATTCTCACGCAAGCTTTGAGCCTACTTGAGTCACAACACTAGAAGACAGTTTCTGACATGCACGCAACCACGAAATTCTCACGTCCAATAACAATATAAAGAAATTTACAGCTCGATTCAGTGTTACAGTAAAGTGTAATAACCAGACTTAACACAGCAATAACAAGCAGGATTTTCATGCAAACTTTTAAAGTGAATTTCTGCTTTTGACACATACGAACTTTTACAAAGTTTAGTTCTGCCGCCAACAAATTCCTGAACACATACAATTATTTCCCAACAGTTTTTAACAAACTTCTATGTCAAAGCTAAGTAAAAATTAATGTTGATGCCTGTAATTTTGAACCTCCTGCTACATTAATACAATATCTCAATAGTCAATACAATAAGGTTTCTTTCTAAATTTTTTGATTCTCCTCATATTAGCCGCATTTTGCAGGTTTTTGGCCAATTGCAGAATTGAAAAAGATATAATATTTTTAGTTCTGAGTGAAAAATAAATTTTTTTAAGATATCATCATATGCAGCAACTTTCATTCATGCAAACACTCTGTAAAAAAATAACAAATTCTAGTGAAAGGTTTGGTATTATATCTACTACTTTAATCACACAAACAGACTCTAAACAACTGATTCTAAGAAATTGTTGCGCATAAGCAGAAACATAACATGGACGATGGTGTCACTATCAAGTAGGGCTAAAACTATTTCTTTGATAAAATTAGAAATGTTAAGCGTCTGATTCTAACTGCTCTAGAACAAATTTTATCTTAAAATTAAACTTAAAAAATTAAAATTAAACCTATTAGGTTACTTGAAAAATTATCAAGGTTAACCATTTTTGGCTTACAAACCTTAATTTAAATAAAACCTATTTAAGCTAAAATTCAATCGAGGCCAAGAGTAGGATATTTTAAATAGAAAAAAATAACCTAGCCATGCCAAGACAGCAAGGGGTTTTTACTGGAAGAAGGACAGCATCTTCATCGGAACTCAATTGGGATTCGAATCAACCGTCTCTGGATTGGCAGACCATTGCTCTACCATTTGAGCTACTGGGCATGCTGAGCTTTCGTAAATCCCTTCAAGTACTCTAAGGGGCCTATCTTACTTCACACTTACTTATGCAATGCCGCCTTAGAGAATGAAGCGGCTAGGTTTACGCTCTAACTAAACTCACAACGTATTTATAAGAAGCCTAAGCCATGTCAAGACAGCAAGGGGGTTCTTACTGGAAGAAAGTGAGCATTTTCATCGGAATGACCCAATTGGGACTTGAACCACCCATCTCTGGTTTTGCAGACCAGTGCTCTACCATTTGAGCATGCTGAGTTTTTGTAAATCCTTTTAAGTACTCTAAGGGGCCTATGTTACTTCCCACTTACTTATACAATGCCATTTTAGAGGAGGGGGCTACTACGTTCACACTCTAAACTTGCAATTTATTAATTATTATATCTAATTTGTAATTAATTAATTAGTTCTCATACGCCTCGTCATGTCAAGACAGCAAGGGGGTTCTTACTGGAAGAAAGAAAGCATCTTCATCGGAATGACCCAAGGGGGATTCGAACCACCAATCACTGGATTTGCAGACCAGCACTGTACCAGTTGAGCTACTGGGCCAATGCTAAGCTTTCGTAAAACCCTTTAAATACTATAACGGCCCTATCTTACACTTACTTATGCAATGCCGCTTTAGAGAATGAGGGGGCTAGGTTTTCACTTGCAACGTATTAATTATTCTAATTAATTTATCATTATCTGATTAGTTCTCGAACGTCGTACCTTAATTTGTTAAAAATTATAAATACAAAACGGAACTATCAAAAAAATATTAGTGAAAAAACATCGTTTCCCACCCCTCCTCGGATGGGCACTTTTCGGCAAAAAAGAACTCATCAAAGTAAGTCAAAACATTTCAAAACTTAAATCAAAACATTTCAATTTTTCTATTCAAAGTTAACAAAGCCCTATGCTTACTATATAACCCGATACTTTAACCGTATTTTGATGCAGAACAATGCACACATGTAATTAAAAAACGAAAAGTAATGTAAAGTCCTGCCGCCACTGAGGTGGCGGCAGGAACAAAGTGCACGCGGCTAGATTCACAGCGTGCATTCCATATTGCACTGCTGTAGGCGTGCATTTTAGTTATTGATTTATCGCACTGTAAATTTCAGGACAGATATAAGATAAGTACGTTATATCCCTTTGTAGTGTGCACTCAGGGCCTACACTAATCCTCACTAACACGTGAAGCGCCAAGTGCACCAATGAGTGCGCGCGTTGTGCTGAAAGTAACTGATACGCATGTCGAAATCCTCGTGCAAACTTACGATCTTCATCTTCGGCATTTATAACTACATTAAAAATCCCGATCCATATGAAAATAACGCAGGGGATATTATACATTACACGAGCGAGTAAGTTAAAACAGCGTTATTGTTTTACCCATTGGACCAAAAACAATTGAACTGTATCTTATGAAATGTCATAGGAATTCGTTTGAGTAGGAGTTGCGACAGCTTGATTTTTCTGTTTAGGAATGTTTGTGTAATTGTGCGCGGAAAACTGGGAAGACTTGAAAAACTGAAGGATTCACAATTTTGTCTTAGAAGGCGTGCGGATTCTAATGTTGCAAATGCAGGGCCCTACCCTCCCTGACCTAGCCGTTTTGGCATTCCTTTTGGCACTGAGTTCTATTCACGTTTGGTTACCATAGCAATAAGCGCGCAATTAAGCCTAAATCACACATATTTAGTGATATTTTAAGAACCTAAATTTAGCCTAAAAAGTAGTTTTATCATGTTCTAATTATGTTTTGAGTTATAATCTAAAAGGGAAAACCTATTCTGAGCCTAAAATACAAAGATTGGAGTAGTATTAAAAAGAGTGCAATGCAAGCTAGTTGGTTGGCTTGAGGGGAAATTGAGAGTCGGTCGTGGGTTCAATCTCGGGGGGCAAAAGTTATAGGTTTTGTATGAAATAGTTACGATTTGCAGTACCGACGTCTCAGGGTTAGTACCGTAACCTTATCGTATTCCTATTGTTCTTAATAGTCCATTATGGCCCTATTGTGAAATTGGTTCTACTGTACAAATTACTATTTGCGGCTCTTCAATAAAGCCTTTGTTTTAGTCTGCGTTCGCGTGTACTGGTTTAATATTTAGTTTTTGTGTTCGTGTTACTAGGGCCCGTCGGGGTAGGAATTAGAGTGCTCCCGAACCTGTTACTGAGCGAGTTCTAGACTTGTAGTTTCGACGCTCTCAGCGTCAAGTTGTTATTACTGCGTGCTCTCCGGCACAGATAGGCACCGGTCACGGATATTGAGATAGCCCGCCAGCTCACGCGGATGACATAAGACCGGGGGCCGCAGTATAACAAAGTGGCGACCGTGAACTAGGCTTTGGAGCACCTAAGACGCCTCTACGTGTGCCCAATTTTTAAAAATTTTTTTGTTTAAAATTTATTGTATTTTTGTATTTTTAACCGGTTAGAAACCCGGTCAGTGGAACCAATTGCGCACATACCACACCCCCCCCCTCACAAGTATAAATACTGGTTTTCCTGTGTAATTTGGGCAAATTTTGGGGTCAATTTCAGCGAACTACACAGTGGAATTGTAAGTTTGTCTATTTTATATGATTTTAGTGTTATTTGATTTTTGTAAATTTTAACGGAATTTTTACGAAATATTGTCAGGGGAGTAGTGTGTAAGAAGGGGAGCAAGTTTTGACCGCTCCTAGCCCCGAAAATTTGATTTTTCAGACGGATTTCCCCCCTCCCTAAGCCTAAGCCTAAGCCTGAACTGCTATTTTTCAAGTGGGGTCTGCTGCAAAATTTAGCGACCAAAAGTAAATTCTAGTGTCAGAATCGGAATTTACGGTAGTGAAAACCCTAGAAAACACATTTTCCGTAAAATTTTTGGCCGATTTTAGTCTGATTTTTCACGAAAAATATTTCAAGTTACACTGTTGGAGGACACTATTTTGAGCAACACGTACGTATATAATTTTTGAATTTTCGAAATTTTTGTTTTGAATTGCAATTTTTGGTAACTTCCCCCTATTCTATCATCAAATACACCCTACCCCCCTGCTCTAGTCCATTTTTCTGGAAAAATTTCCAGATTTTCAGCCGGAATAGCTTTTGTCTAGAAATTGTTAAAACCACGAAACTTTTTGCATATATATTTCTAGTTTTTCGATTTATATTGTTAAGATACGTCTATAATTTTTATATCCTAGTGAATTTCATGTTTCCTCTGCAATTTTATTAAAATAGGACGAATATATTGTTGAAATTTTCTGCTGTGTAGTATTTTCAAGTATTTCAGATTAGATACACCTGCCTTTCAACATCCAGCTGTTTGGGGTTGTGGTCAAGTTTATCCCTGATATTTCTGATTTTGTGTTGAGAAGTAGTATCTTAGTAACTTGATTTATCAGTAGCGATTATAGTGAACTTTTTTTTTGTAGATGGAAACTGCGACTCAGTAATAAAGTGACAATTGTTTGAATTTAGTGAAACAAAATATATACATAGCTGATACTCGCTCTTTTCTTATTGTGTAAAGTTACTGATTTGGATTATTGAATTTTTCCTTGTGCTATTATTCTGGTTGGTTGAAATAATTCAAATATAAACTGTATTGCGATTATTTTTAGCTGTTTTTAGATTATATTTTGCAGGAATTCGTGAAGTTCGGCAGTTTAACAATCACGGACCCACAATTGCTAACACCCACGCGACCTGATCGATACCGGTTCAGCACACCGGTCAAGTCTACCAACCCCACACAATCATAAAGGTTATAATACGTAACACCTGAGGTAACTGTTTACATTCGACAGTGATTTGGACCATTTTTGCTAATTTTCAGTATTTTTAGTGTATTTTATAGTGTTGTTGCCTCAGCTTGAAACCTAAAACGTAAGCCCTAGAGGGTCGAATTTTCCCAGCTACAAAGTTTTCACCGGGTCAAGGTGAAAATTAGTCGCTAGTAGCACCCCGAACTTAGGAAAATTTTTGCCTGACCAAAATTTTCACGTTTTTGGTCAAAATTTTACATTTCTCGACAAATTTAGCCTGATTTTCAGCATTTTTGCAGTATACCTTAAAATCGCGATTTTGGCTAAAACTCTCCTGATCAGCTTTCGAAAACAGTCTCAATTGTAAGCTAATATACTAAATTTACGGAATTTAATTGGATCTGAAGTAAAATTTGTATTTTGACCCTGTAACCGGTGAAAAGTTTGGAGCTAAAAATTTGTCATTGTAGCATTCTGTTATACATCTCGAATTTTTGAATTTCCCCTACACAATGAATACCTCAGGTGGTGCACGAATTCCACGCACACCAGTTCGACCCAATTCAGAAAATACGGACTTAGATTCGTCGACCTACCGAGTCGACCCTCCCCACCCCGAACAGTCGGCCATTGGCCAAGTGACTCTGAACGTGCCACAGGATACTGAAGGCACGAGTGTAGGTGCTATAGTAGGTAGGGATTTAACAGGCCGGGGCGCTTGCGCCGGCCATGTAACTTTTGCAGATTGTTCCTCCGACGAGGAATACCACCGCAGACTAACGCGCGAGCAAAAGCGCAAGCTGGAGCTGAAGCGGGCGGCTAAGCAAGCCGCCAGTCTCGCACAACAATTGGAGTCTGCCACCCTCCAAGGAGCAGCCGCACACTTAC
>JASANF010013270.1:0-36040 GCA_030248245.1 Trissonchulus sp. WLG1_4
TTAATAGAAATGCATTTGTATACTTTTTCTGTGCCACTTGGCAATAAGCACCTGGCTTCATATTCTCTGACGTGGACTGTACTGTAGATTCGAAATTGTAGAATTTATATAGTACCTTCAGCAAGCTAGAATTTTATATCACAAGTTACTTCCGTCAAGTTTATATCAAACGTCAAAAAAGGTCCGTTACTGTCCTGTTATTATTACAAGTCTAGTGCGTCTAGTTTGGACAGGTTTGACTAAACCTTATTGATTCAATTCATTTATCGATTTATTTATCGATTCAATCGATTCTATTTAATTTATTATTTAACAAATTTAGCCAATTCACTCCGAATGCACGTATTAGCAATTTGGTTCCGCACGGTGTGTCATAGAGATCGGCCGCTAAGCCAAGTGTCAACCCCGGGGGGCCGGCCTAGGGCCGCAGCCATTTTCACCGGGCCGGCCCCGGGCCGGCCCGGGCCCGGCCTGGCCGGTCGGCTCGGTCAGCCCCAACCGGCCCGCTGCTTGCCGGGGATCGGCCCGGGACCGGCTAGGTCAGCCCGGTGGGCCCTGGTTGGCTTGATCAGTAATAATGACTGCTAAAGTCCAAGAACGACTGTAGCACACTAATAATTTACATACAACTGTAACTTTTTGCATTACAAACACAAAGCTGCCTTTTAAAGTAGCAGTGTTATTCCCCAGCTGTTACTTTGATAAGATAGCGCGAGCTCTCGGACCTTACACTCTAGCTGTAGTATGAATCAATGAATAGCAGACGCCATACATTCATATTAAACTGAAGACAAAGCTCGATAGTTTCCGTGAAGATCAGTTGCTGTACGGGGCTTTGTTTGTGTCGTCCATTTAACTTCATTTGATTGGTTCGAGGCTGAAGCTCCACCCCGCGGCACGGCCGGCCCGGTCGGCCCGGGGCCGGCCCGGTCGACCCGGGGCCGGCCCTCTGCAATGTGGCCCGCGGCCCGCCACCGGCCCCGGCCGATCTCCAGTGTGTAAGCAGTCCTTATTGCAAGAGTTTCGGGAATCATAACGTTTGATACCGCTTAATTTTTAACGTCATTAGTGAGAAGATTGCCAGAACTGTCAAATGAGGGGTGACCATGAGGCTACGACGTTACAGAACCACCTTTTGATAAAAGTGAACCGTTTCTAAGTAGTTACAGTTTACAGTTACAGGTCAGTGCCCATGCAGTTTCGACTGCTAAATGGAAATTCTAAATTACGTGGTTGGTAGCTACTCACTCTTCAAAAGCTGTTTAATTTTTTTTAATTTTAAATAAGTTTTGAATCTGTTGATTGACAGTCGTTCACACACACGCTCAGTCAAAAATTGAAGGGCGCGGATCACGCTATTCAACCTAAGGGTTAGCTCCTACAGCTTACGCTGTGAACTTTAGAAAACAGCAGTCCTGACTGCAGTCACTTTCTTTTTTGAAAAATAGGCTCAGCTTCAAAAACTTACAGCAGTCACCTTTTAAGGGACTCAATGTAGAGGCAGCTCATAGACAACATTTTGAAATTGAAATAAATTGAAATCCGCCACATACCACAGGACAACGGCCAAAACCGAAATCCCGTGGGACGAACTGCGAAGCTTCCTTGTATAAGGCCGCAGCTCACAAAAGAGCAAGCCATTAACATTTAACGGTTTACTGGTCAGTCAAGACTGACGATGTTTCTCATTTTCCTACCCTCCTTTTTACTTTTTTTAAACTCATTTGTTCATCTATATAGTTTTTAAGCAATCCAATTGGCTGGGAAAGGATTGCATATACAATGTGATTTTACAAAAACAATGTCGATCTTCTAATCATTAAAAAATCGCGAAAAAATGAAAAAGTCTGCATCTGCCTAAGAACCTGACCTGAAGTTATCTGGATTGTTGTAATTTATGTACAAACCACTCGCTAACTTATTGTGCTACTGATGCTGCTGACAGGTAATGTTCAAATCATCATCTACAGCTAATCCTTTTATTTTCAGTTGAAATTTCTTGCATTTTTCTTTCCATTTTATTTGCTTTCAATTTTCTTTCTTTCTTTCTTTCTTTCTTTCTTTCTTTCTTTCTTTCTTTCTTTCTTTCTTTCTTTCTTTCTTTCTTCTCTTTCTTTCTTTCTTTCCTCTTTCTTTTTCTTTCTTTCTTTCTTTCTTCTCTCCTTTCTCTCTTTCTTTCTTTCTTTCTTTCTTTCTTTCTTTCTTTCCTTTTCTTTTTTTTTATTTCTTTGTTTCTTTGTTTCTTTCTTTCTTTCTTTCTTTCTTTCTTTCTTTCTTTCTTTCTTTCTTTCTTTCTTTCTTTCTTTCTTTCTTTCTTTCTTTCTATCTTTCTTTCTTTCTTTCTTTCTTTCTTTCTTTCTTTCTTTCTTTCTTTCTTTCTTCCTTCCTTCTTTCTCTTTCTTTTCTTTCTTTTTTTCTTCTTTCTTTTTTTTCTTTCTTTCTTTCTTTCTTTCTTTCTCTCTTTTCCCATCCTTATTATTTCAAGAAACACAGCCGGCAGACAATAGCCAGCTTCTTGAACCAAAAGAAGCTTCAGATCAAGTAGGGACTGAAAAATGGGAACCAGTTGGGAAAAACCAAACAAGCTGACCATAAACTGCAGGTCAGCTTTGCTGCTGACATGTGTTTTTAAGCACCAAAGCTGATCCTTCTAGTGGATTTTCTTTCTTTTTCTTTATCTTCTTTCTTTCTTTCTTTCCTTCTTCTTCTTTTCAGCCCCCAGTTAATGAGCATTTGGCTATCGGCCGATATGTAGCTACCATTGGTCATTATCTGGCGGCTAGAAAGAAAGAAAGAAAGAAAGAAAGAAAGAAAGAAAGAAATAAAGAAAGAAAGAAAAAAAGAAAGAAAAGCACAGTTCACACTTGTCCTCAAGAACACAGGGACAGGGACAAGCACAGTTTTTGGTCAGCTATATATCTTTGACAAAGTTTGTTCTGTGTCGAACTTTTTGCATCCGAGTATTAATTGACTCATAACATCTTTCGTTCAAAAAGTGGCTCATTTGGCCATGTAGTTTTCTTGAAACTGCTTAAGGACAAATTGATAAGGATAAGGACGAGTATGAACCGGGCTAAAGAAAGAAAGAAAGAAAGAAAGAAAGAAAGAAAGAAAGAAAGAAAGAAAGAAAGAAAGAAAGAAAGAAAGAAAGAAAGAAAGAAAGAAAGAAAGAAAGAAAGAAAGAAAGAAAGAAAGAAAGAAAGAAAGAAAGAAAGAAAGAAAGAAAGAAAGAAAGAAAGAAAGAAAGAAAGAAAGAAAGAAAGAAAGAAAGAAAGAAAGAAAGAAAGAAAGAAAGAAAGAAAGAAAGAAAGAAAGAAGGAAAGAAAGAAAGAAAGAAAGAAAGAAAAAAAGAAAGAAAGAAAGAAAGAAAGAAAAAAAGAAAGAAAGAAAGAAAGAAAGAAAGAAAAAAAGAAAGAAAGAAAGAAAGAAAGAAAGAAAGAAAGAAAGAAAGAAAGAAAGAAAGAAAGAAAGAAAATTGAAAGCAAATAAAATGAAAGAAAAATGCAAGAAATTTCAACTGAAATAAAGGATTAGCTGTAGTGATGATTTGAACATTACCTGTCAGCAGCATCGGTGGCGCAATAAGTTAGCGAGTGGTTTGTACGTGAATTACGACAATCCAGATAACTCCAGGTCAGTTCTGGGCCGATGCAAACTTTTCATTTTTTCGCAATTTTTTAATGATTAGAAAGATCGATTATTTTTGTAAAATCACGTTGTATGTGCAATCCTTTCCCAGCCAATTGGATTGCTTAAAAACTATATAGATGAACAAATGAGTTTAAAAAAAGTAAAAAGGGGGGTAGGAAAATGAGAACATCGTCAGTCTTGACTGACCAGTAAACCGTTAAATATAATGGCTTGCTCTTTTGTGAGCTGCGGCCTTCTACAAGGAAGCTTCGCAGTTCAACCCACGGGATTTCGGTTTTGGCCGTTGTCCTGTGGTATGTGGCGGATTTCAATTTATTTCAATTTCAAAATATTGTCTATGAGCTGCCTCTACATTGAGTCCCTTAAAAGGTGACTGCTGTAAGTTTTTGAAGCTGAGCCTATTTTTCAAAAAAGAAAGTGACTGCAGTCAGGACTGCTGTTTTCTAAAGTTCACAGCGTAAGCTGTAGGAGCTAACCCTTAGGTTGAATAGCGTGATCCGCGCCCTTCAATTTTTGACTGAGCGTGTGTGTGAACGACTGTCAATCAACAGATTCAAAACTTATTTAAAATTAAAAAAAATTAAACAGCTTTTGAAGAGTGAGTAGCTACCAACCACGTAATTTAGAATTTCCATTTAGCAGTCGAAACTGCATGGGCACTGACCTGTAACTGTAAACTGTAACTACTTCGAAACGGTTCACTTTTATCAAAAGGTGGTTCTGTAACGTCGTAGCCTCATGGTCACCCCTCATTTGACAGTTCTGGCAATCTTCTCACTAATGACGTTAAAAATTAAACGGTATCAAACCTTATGATTCCCGAAACTCTTGCAATAAGGACTGCTTACACACTGGAGATCGGCCGGGGCCGGTGGCGGGCCGCGGGCCGCATTGCAGAGGGCCGGCCCCGGGCCGACCGGGCCGGCCGTGCCGCGGGGTGGAGCTTCAGCCTTGAACCAATCAAATGAAGTTAAATGGACGACACAAACAAACCCCCGTAGAGCAACTGATCTTCACGGAAACTATCGAGCTTTGTCTTCAGTTTAATATGAATGTATGGCGTCTGCTATTCATTGATTCATACTACAGCTAGAGTGTAAGGTCCGAGAGCTCGCGCTATCTTATCAAAGTAACAGCTGGGGAATAACACTGCTACTTTAAGAGGCAGCTTTGTGTTTGTAATGCAAAAAGTTACAGTTGTATGTAAATTATTAGTGTGCTACAGTCGTTCTTGGACTTTAGCAGTCATTATTACTGATCAAGCCAACCAGGGCACACCGGGCTGACCTAGCCGGTCCCGGGCCGATCCCCGGCAAGCAGCGGGCCGGTTGGGGCTGACCGAGCCGACCGGCCAGGCCGGGCCCGGGCCGGCCCGGGACCGGCCCGGTGAAAATGGCTGCGGCCCTGGGCCGGCCCTCCGGGGTTGACACTTGGCTTAGCGGCCGATCTCTATGACACACCGTGCGGAACAAAATTGCTAATACGTGCATTCGGAGTGAATTGGCTAAATTTGTTAAATAATAAATTAAATAGAATCGATTGAATCGATAAATAAATCGATAAATGAATTGAATCAATAAGGTTTAGTCAAACCTGTCCAAACTAGACGCACTAGACTTGTAATAATAACAGGACAGTAACGGACCTTTTTTGACGTTTGGTATGAAAGTAACTTGTGATATAAAATTCTAGCTTGCTGAAGGTACTATTACTTAAATTAACTCTACAATTTCTAATCTACAGTACAGTCCACGTCAGAGAATATGAAGCCAGGTGCTTATTGCCAAGTGGCACAGAAAAAGTATACAAATACATTTCTATTAAGGGGGTAGTGTCGCGAAAGCAGTCGATTTTGCGTAACTGTAAAACGTTTTTAGAAAAAGATAAGACATCGTTCTTTATATATTTTGAAAATATATGTTGAGGCAAGTATTGTCGCCAAGTTTCATCAAAATTGATGTAGTATACTGTTTGCAGTGAGGTTGCAAAGTCGGAAAAATGACGTTTTAAAAACCTATTCACATTAGATTTTTTCGTCACAATTATCAACTTATTTGTTTAGTTTGTTTACATAGACTAAAAGGACATATGTTGTAGTCTATGCACACAAAATTTAGTGCAAATTACTTGAGTGGTTGCGGAGTAATACCTGTTTGAACTGTGAAACTGTGCGTAAACAGCGAAGTACTCACAGCAATAATGATAAATTGTGAAAAATTTAGACGCTTATTTTAAAATCAAAAGAAAAACGAACCTTCATTTTTTTTTTCTTATTTGTGGCAAAAAACTGTGCGTCGACACGTTATGTGTGCTTCACAAGCTGGCCAATCTGATATCTTGCTGAATTTTTTGAATTTTCATGTCCTTATTGTGTGATGTCTGGCTTACATTCGGTGATTGGTTCAAGATATTGGTAGATATTGGTAGTCTACTGTTTGGCAGTACTTATTTAACACAGTATAGCATTGGACTAGTTTCTCAGTGAACGTACAAGTTCAAACAAAAAGATCTCTTTTTTGCAACCTATGAGCAAAACTGCTTTCGCGACACTACCCCCTTAATTGACTGTTTTTTATGTCTGTAGCAAGATATAACAAACTTATGCTTTGTGATAGTTAAGAAAAACTGACCAAAATGGGCTGGGGGGTGTAACATGGGCTTACGTGGTAGGCATGCACCAAAAACACGAAAGTTACAAAAACTTGTCCAACGCATAAGCTATTTCCCTACTTTTCTACACAGCTAAAAATTAACATCATATGACCCAAGAGTAGCGTCATTAGCTGCAGTTTGAAGTCAATGACTGTAGTGGCTATTGACGCCCCAATCCCACTTTTAGTTCGGCTTGAATTTTAATACCTGACTCCAGAGTTCGTGTTAGTGACTACGAATCAGCATCACCTTCCACAGAATACACATAGTAGGACCTGTTTTGATCGTTTTCAAACAAGCGTTCAGAAATGACGCGGAAAATGACGGTTGGTAACAAATGGCTTAACGTATATTTAAAGGACTGGTTTGGACACTAAATATGCCACTAGCCTCATTGTGCTTAGGTGACATACTTATTACTGAGAAATTGACTATTGTTCATGTTTCAGAAGTCTCGAGATTTTTTTGCTTTTGCAAATGCAATAATTTTAATTTTATTTTTTTTTAATTTTTTATACTGAATAGTGTATCACAATTTAAATTGACGATAAATTAGTTATTTTCCAAAATCAATTGCCATAAATACCACCTAGAGTCGCCCACGAAATTGACCGTTAGCACCTGAATCTGACTGCTTTTAGGGTAGACTGATTTGCCAACGTAGCTAATGAAAGTCTGTTGGTATAAGACAAAAGACTGTCTCCTACAAGTGACAGAAACGAGTGACATCATTCTTTGAGTTAACAAGCACGTTTTGCGAGTAAGGTTAAACTTAATTTGGATAGATTCCGTTGCGACGTTCTTGCTGTGCTGAGGATATTCTTCGAATATAAAACGCGGCACTTTAATTTTTTAAAGCCAACATAAACTTGTCAAGTGTCCGTTTTTAGCTCAGCCAGTTGTCACCAGTAACAGCCAAAATGTCTCCAGCAGAAAAATTTTTTAGAGTGTCAGTTTTGTTTTATCTTGATACCTCCATAGGAGTTCATGATCAAACGTGATCACTGTGAACAGTGTTCAAGTTCAAATTGGGCACTATATTGCTAAACCGTAAGCAAAAGCCATTTTAATATTTAAAATTTTTGTATATAGTTGCGAACGAGCTACAGCACAAATTTTAGAATTAACTACATACGCGCTGCGAATCGCGTGCTAGCCAGCGGATGTAGGCTAAAGGCTAACCATCACGCTGTCACGGAGACACGGAGTCCATACTGTGGGCTCCATAGTCGCGTCATGGCATGGTTACCATGTTCTTCACAGTTGGACATTTCTTGCTTTCGACGCGCTAATGAACAATCTACGAAACATTGTCCCGACAGGTTTTGTCAAATGACTATTTTCTGCATTCAAAAATTGTTAGTACTGGACAGATTGGCTACGTAAATGAGAGCGGTGGCTACGTAAATGAGAGCGGGCAACTGATTGTCGCTAAGTACGTACACACACCCACACAAACAGTGTTATTTGCTGACCTACCAGCAAATTAACACTAGAATAGGTGTATATGTGTGCTCTTGATGCACACGTTTGCACTATAGTATATACGCGGCGGCTGAGGCCGCCGCGTAATAAAAGACGATAGATAAACTACCTCCACTTCTCAAGAGATTTATTTAAATTCAAGCCAATAAAGCCCATGAACTGTCAGTCAAGTTATAACCTAAATATATTTGATTAGTTATCGTCAAAGCAAACGCACAAAAACGAACTTTTTTTAGAAAATATTTTTACAAAAACTCGGCTAAGCTGCTGCTTGTCGCAATTTTACGATTTACTTTGTGTTTGGTTCTGCATATCATTGGAAAATTTGTAAATTACTATGCTGACAAAATTACACAATAAAACATGTATGTATCGATACGTAATATGAGTTGATGCTACGAGGTACTACGGTTCCACATTTACTACTAAAGTAAAAAATGGTTTAAAAAAAGTTCAAATGATCGCTAACAATAAAGCATCGCTAGAGCATCAATTTCCAGCAGAAACATTCCATACTTTTGTATTTTAACAACATATCGTATATACTTATATCAAAAGCAGGAGCACAAACAGTCAAAAAAGTTCAGCTCAACTCTGTATTTATAATTAAAGCCGACTTCAGTACATAGCTTTAGCCTCACTGTCAAACAATTTTGATGCTTTTGTTCCAATTAGTTTGCGCGTATTGAGTTTCAGGGGAAAGGTAACAATTTTCTGCTGGATTTTTCTATGAAATTCACATTTTCCGATTGGAATGAGTCACTGAAAGCACAATTAGCGGCCTTCAGTTTTTTTCGTTCTAACTGGAATCCCAGCTTGATCTGCCAGATAATTTGTATTATGAGAAAATAGAATGCAACCTACAGCTGTAGTTTTGAAGCTCCGAACCGATTGGGCGTTTGATTAGTTTGTATTATTAATGATAGCAAGAGTACATATAATTATTACGGTTTAACGCAACCCCTGTTATTATTGAAACCGCCCACGCACCATCATCCAAGCTTACGTAGACATAATTAACGTAACTTATTTACGTAATTAATTCAAGAGGTCGAGTTTGACACAAGTTTCTAAGTGAAATTATTTAGTTAACGTACATTTTCGTATTAGGCAGATTGATTCAATAGTAACCTGTTGTACATTTTAGTAATCTAGAGGTACTCTTTTGATCTATTAGGTATTGGCCAGCGTATTAAGTTTATCACTTAGTGAAGCGTTCATTAATGGCGTATATGATTTATAAGCAAAAATTAAAGTGGCACAAACTTTATTGTCAAATTTTAAATTAACAAAATTTTATCTGAGACGGCAAAAAACGCCCATGTAGTCCTTTACAGCAGAATTTCACTTTTTATACATATTGCTGTAGATAGTGTTGATGTTCTATTTAAAAGTTCGATGATAAGCTATTTCACAAAAATCTATGATACTTTACACAGATTTTAATCGAATTTTCTATAGTGAGTTAAGACTAAACATGATTTTTTGACCGATACTATTTGTTTTAAGAAATAGGTTAATTTAATTAATTAGAAATTGTTTTAAAAACAATCTACAAAAAAGAACAAAGTTTCATTAAAAACTTCTATTATATTTTAAAACAAGCACTTTTGTTGACGAGCATATACATTTTTGAAACGACGACGGTCAGTATTATTTTACCGTATCGGTAAAATATAGCGCGGCAAACACTAAAATTTTAGAAAGAGTGCAATACGGTATGAATGCTACTGGACACCTGGCATATTTAAGGCCAAATTTTAGGGAGGGGGGCGCGATGGGGCGGCAGCCCCGTCATGGATGAGGGGGCACCGACCAAAATGGGGGGTGCACCAAATTCACGATAAAACACTATTTTTAGGCGAAAAAATGGTTATTATACGTTAAATTTTACGTTTTTACACCAAATTATAGCTACACTGATATAGAATTTAGCAATAAAAGACCAAAAAAACCCTACCGAAGCGACATCGCTACAGTTAAAAAGCGAAGCGACATCGCTACAGTTAAAACGTCGCTTTCGGAAAAATTTTTGGATTATGGGGGGCACCCCATCTGAAATGGGAAGGGGGGGGCGACCAAAATTGGGGGTCCGGACCAAATGTGTGGGCCGCCCCCCCCCACTAAAAATATGCCAGGACACTGCACTTCGGTGCAGGCATAATATGAACACCGTTTTATGGTAGTTAAATAGGGAACAGGTCGAAATTTTTAGGTCCAAGCAGATCTGACGCTGATACGACTGACGACGAGAACTGAAGCTGATACTTTCTCCACATATATTTGTCACTTCGCAATTTTTAGACTTCACAAAGTACATATAGTTCAATTGGTGTAAAAAACTTTTCTGAAAATTTTAACTGAGAAGCAAAATTTTATGTCTAAAACTACCTATACGTTTTACTTCCAAAATTTATGCCCGGATTTAACCCGCATAGAAACAACCCGTAGGTCATAAAATCCATTCCATGCATGATTCAAGGTCAACCAGACACAGTCCCAGACCCGGTTTGCAAACACTATTCACCAGTGTGAACTATCAGAATCAGCTGCTCTATGACAATTACAACAATTCAAGACCGGTGGTTAAGTTCTAATTGCCGTTATCCCTCCGTTTTACTCTGGGATAACTTTTGTTATACAAATCTGTATCAGACAAAAAGATAAGACAGTGTGTATGGCTTTATTGACAATTTTACCCAATACAAATTGCTAGGTTAAATCATGATGAAAATATGTTTATTTTTTGTTATTGCTAGTTAAAATTCCCATTGATACATTTTTTCTGGCATCCGTTGTTTCTTCAATGTACCGATCCTTGGCTGACGAGCTGGCCCACCTTCCGTGTAACTGCAGTAGTCTCTCAGAGACGCCCGCTCGTACTGCCATGGTTGCCCCGCCAGCACGAAGGCTGTGGGTTCCAAAATTTGTGGCGTCCAGACCCTGTTGTTTAACTTCATTTTTCACTATTTTCCGTAAGGTGTCGTAGGAAACGGGTTTGCCAGTCGGAAGATATAGTTTCGTTTATGAATCATAACGGAGACTTTGTAAAAGATGATGTTGTGAAAAGTTTGGAAACCACTTTGAAAGTTCATTAACATAGTTTTTCAAAAATTTTACCGGGCATGATGGGGTGTTCATTGCTGCTATGACTGTATGCTGTCCATTCCTGAGTTGGTCTGTTTTGCTTGAAGGGATATAAACTTTGACATCGTCAGAATAGAAAGTCAGATCTTCAGATTTTAAGGCCATCATTTCTGACGCACGACATAGTCCTAGAAAACCAGTAATAAATACGACTCCACTTCGCATGGTAGCTAAATTTAGATTTTGTTCAATTTTGTTCATAACTTGAGTATACAGTTCGGTAGAAATAGCTGACTTTTTATCAGCAGGCCGGCCCAATCTGCGTTTTAGCCCCCCAATGAGTTTCTGCAAAACTGAGTTGTTTGAGAGATTTTCTCCTACTCCGAGAAAACTGTTTACCCATGCGAGTCCTGCTGCACAAACTGCTATGGAAGAGGGGGAGGAAACTGACTGAGTTTTGCTAGTAGAAAGAGGGCTGCTTCTATGGCGGAAATTGGAAAATGTGGTGGAGCTCGGTTTGTACTCTGGCGCCAGTTTGCAAATTGGCTAATGGTCGAGAGATAAGATTTCAAAGTTGTTTTCGCGATAGATTCGCACACCGCTAGCACGAATTTTTGCCTGTTTTCCGGTTCCGACGCAAGTGCGTTGTACCATGGGGCGAGGCTGACCAGTTCTGAAAGTAAAAGTACATGTTTTTAGGGCGTGCGGTTGGGTCATTGGTATGGAACAACGCGCAAGTCGAAACCGGGCAGACAAAAGTTCGGCAATCTGTGGGTAATGTCTGGCCTTAACTAAATCACCTACGCACTGTCCAGTCTTTGTGACTGCTCATTTGCATAATTATCCCAGATATGCAAATGAGTCTTTCCCAGATTTGCATAACTCCATTTATTTCTTCGCCAATAACAAACGTTGACATGATATTGCACAATTAATGCCAAACCTCAGCCACAGCATCTTATATGACAACACGAAGACACACACCCGCGTGCGCGTAAGCTCATGCAAAAAATAACACTATTATTTTCGTCGTTGTTTAGGTCACATTGAGGTCCAATAGAGAGTAGAGTTGCCCTAAATATTCGGTATTCAGTAGGTACATATTAAAATCAGGCTTAGTAGTGTCCTGCAGATGATAATTAGCTGCTAGTTTATCAAGTTTTGAGTGAACTCACAAATTTTCACATAAATTTTGTCAAAAAAACTGGAAGCCACAAATTTTTACATGCTTTTGCCAAAAAAAGTGTGTTTAGACGGCGCCGCTCGCGATATGCTTTTTTGCAAAAAAAAAATTTTCTGTAGTAGAAAATTACATTTTAGGTATGTAGCTATCTCTAACCAAGTTTGAAGGATGATCCTTTGGTCAGAATGAGTAAAGCCGTCTAAATTGAAAACTAAACATAAAGAAACGCGTTGCCGTTGAATACCGTATTCGGTATTCAGCCACATTTGCTGTTCGGTCTATCTGTAACTGCGTACCACGTCAGTATTTATGCAGCTACGTATGATGTACTATGTGTAAGTTTTAATAAGCGTAGACTGCTCTATCGATAATCGTATCGATCGTCAACAACAACAATATGAATCTGCCAAGATATGCATGAACACGCACACGCATACATACACTACGACACACACACGCAGACGTACGGGCTGTGCGCTGCACTACACTTGCTTACTGCAGCAGGCATCAGCTAATGCGCTGAAACTGTGCATGATTAACATGCATTTTTAGTTTCAGTGCATTAACTGAAATTATATCATACCTGTCTTGAAATAACAGTGCAATAACTAACGACAATAACTAAGTGCACGCTGCTAGATTCACAGCGTGCCGTATAAGTTAGTTATAGCACTGCTGTAGGCGTGCATCTTAGTTATTGCACTGTTATTTCAAAACAGTTATAACATAAGTACATTATAATACTTTGTAGCGTGCACTCAGCAATCATTTGCACTGGCACGTGAGGCCCGCGTGCATAAACTCGTGCGCTGTGCGCACTCGTTTATGCACTTGGAGCTTCACGTAACAGTGCGTATAAATTACTGAGTGCACTCTACATCGTGCTATAACCTACACTTAGTATGCACGGCCGCTGAGGCGGCCGCGCAACAATTTGTCCTGCTTTATATTTTGTCCTGACTGTGCGTCATCCGCTTTCCGCAAGCATAGTTTTAAAGCAGCTACTGTACAAAACTTAGTCAATCCCAAAGGCTGATTTATTGTGTGTGAGCTAAACTAGGCGCAAATGTGTGTGTCGCTGAATATTTATTCATTACTCTGCATAAGCGCTGATGCTAGATCACTACACAGAGTGGTCACACACCACACCACACACCCACCCAACTCTAAGCAACTAACCTACCCAATTATGCATCAATGCAGGTTACACTGAGCTAGAATACATCATTCACATGCACTATAGTATATACGCGGCGACTAAAGCCGCCGCGCCTAAAAAACTTCATTTACCTGTCTCTACATTGCGTAGGGCTATTGGCTACGTTAGCTTTTGGCCGAACGAACACGCACAATATATACGCTTTCACCCTAATGCTCTAGGCCACGGTGTAATCCGTAAGCTATTTGAATGAAAGTCAGATAATACCGAAAACAAGTACATCCTAGAACACAATGGAAGGTGATTTCTGAAGCAGCTGTGCTAAAAAAAGAACTCAACTAGAGGAACAAAAGACAATACAAATAGCAGCATCACTTGCAACAAAAATCCAGACAACAGCTACTCCTAAAAACAACACACACAAACAAAAAAAAAAACCAAACACAAACCCCGGCGGGGGGGAGGGGCCTTTTTCTAAAATGGACTTAACTGGACTTGACTTAACTGGACTTAAACCAGCGGACTTAAGTGGACTTAAACACATTCCAAAAAGACCGGATTTAAGTGGACTTAATTAAGTCCGCTGCAAGTTTAAGTCCAGTTAAGTCGGACTTAAGTGGACTTAAATTTGCAGCGGAATTAATTAATTACACTTAAGTTTTTCCAAAGTATTTTTGGAATGCAGACTTAATTAAGTCCGACTCAATTAAGTCCGACCTAATTAAGTCCGATTGCATTCCTAAAATAACCTCGGCTATTAAGACTCTGTGTTGCTTACGAGTTTATGTTTATAACTTTTGACTAGTTTTACCGTTCTACATGTGTAATACGTCATTCGAAAGCTCAGAAATTGCGCTTTTTAGCCATGGAATTGTTGAAATTTTTTATGCTTATATTTTTTTAAAATACATCCTACACTAATTTAATAAGTTGTAATAACTATATTGTCCCGTTCTAAAACACAATTTGTGTTGAGGCTGGTGTATGCTCGCGATTAAGGACGGTCTTTGTGTTCAGTAAGGTCTTATTGTTCGTCATTGGCCTCACTAATGATTGATTTGGGCTTGGGAAGTGTTCTAATAATACTGTCCTTGAGTTGCGATTAAATCATGTGTCTGTACTTGCACTCTTGCAGCTTTGGGACTATTTTGACGCAGCGATATTTTGACACCTGTTTCCCTTCGCAAAGTTGAAACCTGCTCAACTTTGACCCTGTCCCTAAGCAAATCGGCCAATCAAAATTAGTGACATCTTGCACGTGACTGCAAGAATCAAAATTAGTGACATCTTGCACGTGACTGCAAGAATCGCCAATCACACGTTTGCAGGCTTCCTAGCGTAAACTGATGCGAGTTTATGTAATGCTACTAATTCTATCGTTCTTTTTGTGTTTCTCAACAATTTTTAACGTGAAAATTATTCCAATTACATTACTTGTAACACTCTTAAAATTACAAACTGTTTATAAAGCTCTAGTAGGTAGAAATTCCTGTTAGTCGATCGGTATGAATTTTGCTTCTCATGCGGCAAACCACGGATGGAATCCCGTATTTTGACATGTATAATTAATTTTTTTCTACTAGCAATTTTTTTAATTCTTAACTTCACACATGTAAAAATAGACTATAATATTGTCTTCGCAAATGCAGACGCAAATGTTAGATGATGCAGCACCATGGTCGACACATACCCCCTTATCCAAAATTATTGGGATTTATGTATTGAATTTAGCGGATTTGATTTAGCGTTTCTAGCGCTACTAAATCTGTTATCCAAAATTCCTGGATTTAGCCGATTTATCGGATTTAGCGCGCGCCTAAATCCGCTACATCCAATAAATCCCAACAATTTTGGATAAGGGTTTTACTAAATCAGCTAAATCTGCAAAATCTACTGAACTCTAAATCTGCTAGATCCATTCATTTTGGATAACACTTTCAGTATATACTACGGGGCCCGATTTATCAAAACAGCAAATGTTCGTCGTTGAAAAACAAATGTTCGTCGTTGAAAAACAAATGTTCGTCGTTGAAAGTTCGTCGTTGAAATTGTTCGTCGTTGGAAAATTTTTCAACGACGAGCTTTGGTTTTTTAGAACATTATGTTCTAAAAGACAAAAGCTCGTCGTTGAAAAAATTTTCAACGACGAACATTTCAACGGAGCTCAAGACATCCGTTGAAATGTTCGCCGTTGAAAATTTTTCAACGACGAACATTTGTTTTTCAACGACGATCATTTGTTTTTCAACGACGAACATTTGTTTTTCAACGACGAACATTTGTTTTTTCAACGACGAACATTTTCAACGACGAACATTTGCTTTTTCAACGACGAACATTTGTTTTTCAACGACGAACATTTGTCCTATAATTACATGTTATGTTCGCCGTTGAAAATGTTTCGATCAATCCAGATTTTTCAACGACGAACATTTTCAACGACGAACATTTTCAACGACGAACATTTTGCTTCGATAAATCGGGCCCAGCTTACTGCACAACTTGGCTTTGCGCATTCGGGTCACTAATCATTTGCGCTTGTAATTATGGTTATTGTTATGCACACAAGTCGCAAACGGTTTGAACGTTCAATATATACACAAATTAAAAGCTCAGAAATTGCACTTTTTAGTAATGTAATTTTTATGACAGTGACCCTATGTGACTGAAAACTGACTGTGACTCTGTAAGCTTTTTTTATCCGCTCACCTAAACTGGTTCGAGTGAGTGGAGGGGGTCGCCCCTCCCCCCTCAGACAACCGACACTCCCCTTCCGATGGCCAAAAAAGTGCCCCAAAAATGACCCAAATTTGCGTAAAAAGTGAAAAATTGAAAAGTTTTTCGCCTGCTGCCAAAAAAGTACCCCAAAAAAAGTTGAATATCGAAACATCGCGAAAAATTTTCGGCTGTCGTCCAAAAATGGCCAAAACTAGGGACCACCCCCCCCCCCTTCCTCCAGGGGTCGGACACCCCCTCGAGCCCATTCACCATGTGCATCTCTGGTAAGAATAGCTGGCAAGCTTTAAAAACAACTGTTTCTACTAAATTTGCAACTAATTTAGTCGAGTCGACACATTTTCGGTGAGCGGACGTGAAAAAGTTTAACCGTTAGACTACCACAACTGTGCTGGCTGCTTTCGTTATAGGGATTTATAAACTCTGAGGGTGGATTTCACAAAGGTGGTTTAACTAAACCATGGTTTTACGTACGCTTTTATATGATTTGCACATAATTTCATTACGAAATAACGCCTGATTCGTTACGAATTTCGTCGATTTTTTAAAACCATGGTTTTAGCGCAGTTGAAATTTAAAACCTGCAGCACAGCAGGTCTCTGTTTCGCTGAAATTTCAGCTAAGCTAAAACCATGGTTTAAGAAAATCTAGGAAATTCGTAACGAATCAGGCTATATTTCGTAACGAAATTATGTGCAAATCATATAAAAACGTACGTAAAACCATGGTTTAGTTAAACCACCTTTGTGAAATCCACCCTGAGGGTGTTACAACTTCATTAAGACTTAAAGATACAGATTTTCCACGCATAATAAAATGAAGACAACAGTCAGACTAGTAATAACAACACGTTAAGAACTATCGCACTTTTATCACTAGTACGCTGTTCTTGGACCGCGTATTTCCACGCTATTTTGATTGGCGGATATGCCTACTAGGCAAGGTATCATACCTTTCACATAGTAATCTGAATCTCTACATCTAATGAACATTATATAATTTGTATGTGACGAGCACTTATATTACAGTCATTTTGTTACAAAAACAGTTAGAAAATTTAGATGATGGCATTATAAAATTGTTTAGGACGTATTTTTAAACAGCAATGAAGTACGCCTTTTGAAAATTTACATTATTAAAAAGCCTGATTTATGAGCTTTCGAATGATGTATTGAACATCCAAAACAGTTAAGGCAGTCTAAAGTTATAAAAGAAAACGCAAGGGCAACCCAAGTGCTAAAGCTAAGTCCGGTAAATCCCCGTAAATTTACGAGGATTTAACTCGGCTATAAAATTCGTGCAATTTTAAATCAACGGATTTAGCGAATTTAAAAAAAGGAATTTTGGATAAAGATTTAGGCTTCAAGATTTAGTTTAAATCCGCCAGCCATGCTAAAACCGACACGCAGTTTGGATAAAGATCGGATTTATCGTAAACTAAATCTGATAACTCGGCTAAATCCAGCAGGCAAGTTAAATCTTAAACGCTTATCCAAAATGCAGGATTTAGCTAAATCCTGATCCGCTAAATCCATTTTGGATAATGCCCATAGTGAAGATGGCGCGACTCCAATGCCATTGGCTAAAAATGACAAACCTAGACTACGGGATGAATCATAAAACGAGTAATCAAAAATACCGGCGAATCAAAAGCTACATAAGTGCCATACTACACAAGAAATATTATAGGACAACAAATTTTGACAGATAATGACTGCTCGACCTCATGAATTTAAGCAAACTGTGTCGTATTGTTTTTCGGCATGATTTATGTGCAACTATAGTCTTATTTGGATATTTTCAACCATGTTTGAGAAACCGCAAGTTTGAAACCACACATTTACTACAATCGTTAGTGGTGCAAAATTCTTAAGCTTTATAAAAAAAATTATGGTATTACAAACTTTAAAATTCATTCCTACAACGGTTATCAGCCCTAAACTTGAAAATTCAGGCAAAAAGAAACATCATACGTTCCATAAAAATGCCAGTACTCGATAGAAAAAGACTAATTATTGGTCATATAGCAACTTTTAAAAAATAAAAAAACTTAAAAAGTATGTCATCAAAAAGCCCATTTATTCAGCTATCGTTTGACATATCGATCATCCAAATCGGTTCAGTATGTCTAAAGTTACAAAGGATTATGTATGAGCTATCCAGCACATAAATCCGTTAAATCCGCGTAAAGATACGCGGACTTAAAATTTTCCCAAATGCGTGTAAATTTAAGTCCGCGGACTTAAGTGGACTTAATTAAGTCCATTTTAGAAACATGCGAAAGTTAAGTCGGACTTAAATAAGTCCAGCAGCAACTTAAGTCCAACGTTATTTTTGGAATGCGATCGGACTTAAATTTAAGTCCGGTGACATTTTAGAAATGCGACTGGACTTAATTAAGTCCACTGGCCGCGTTAAGTCCACTTAAGTCCACTTAAGTCCACTTAAGTCCGATTTTGCGTTCCAAAATTCCGGACTTAATTAAGTCCAGTTAAGTCAAGTCCAGTTAAGTCCATTTTAGAAAAAGGCCCAGAGAAAATATTAAACGCGGCCATTAATTGTGGATAGATGATTTTTAAATCACAATGTCTGCAGGCATGTGCTGCTGAGTTGCTTGAAGCTTTTCTAATGAACTCTGAAGATTTTTCCAGGTCAAAACAAAAAAAAAAGGAAATTTTAAAAAACTAATTATTGGAAAAAGATACGGTCTCACCGAGATTTGAACTCGGATGACTGCATTCAAAGTCAAGTTTGCTCACCATTACACCATGAGACCACGAAGAAAGAAGTAAGAATTTGTGCCTTCGTTGGCAGATAATAGAACGTCGTAAAACTTCAGAGAGAGCAAATGATATTAAAAAAAGTGGAATTTATCATGCATGGATTGTACGTAGATTTTAGAAATTGGAACCACAAATCAGATAAAGAATGTTATGAAGTTTGCATCGGTATTAGTTGTATGTCTTATGTACAATGTAGTTTTTTGAAACTTCTTAATGCGTTTAAAAGTTAGTAATATCAGCGGACGGTTAGTTCAAATGGTTGAACTGAACGTCTGTTTGTGAATCGAAACGGCAGCGGATCGATTTTGCGCTAGATATTTTTTTATTACAATTCCGTTTTGAAAGTTACTTACTACCTGTGTCATGTGTGATTGAAAGACACAGACTATGAAGGAAGATAGAAATCGAGAGGTACTTGCCTTTCTAGTGTTAATTAACACCAGAAGTTCGACCTACCCAAAATTATATACAGTACCGATCAAAATTAACCTTCCCTGCTGCCGGCTGCAGCAGCAATGCGGCAGCAACAACTGCCCCTGGTTGTTGTCATTAGCCGGCTGATGAGTGACACTTTGGCCAAACAGGTGATTTTTCTTTGACATTTGACCTCAGCCATAACTCCTAAGTATATTAGTACGTACGTACGTACCTATGTATGTAGTGACTGCTGGTCAGCAAGCTTTGGTGGGTCAGAAAGTTTGGAGTAAAATGAACTTTGCTTTCAAGACATTAGACTGGCCAATTGTTAGGGCTTTTATACAAGTTGGGGGGTGACAACTATTTTCCACTTTCATAAATTTGAACAAGTTCTGTCAAAAAATTTGATTATATACTATGTAGTTCGTATAACACAATAAGTGTGCGTGCGTGTCAAAAATAACAACTAAAATAAGTCAAAATCCAAAATCAAAAGTTTTAACATATGCCACCCCCACGTTCATCGTCTAAACATAACTCTTTGTTCAATTCTGATTTATCCTTGTGGAAAAAAATTGCAAATTTTTTGTTATGTAGCATTTTAAACTATATCAAATTTAAATTTTTTAAGCACAATTTCCAGACCGTTTAGTCCGATGAAAATTAACCCTTCAGTCCTGTAAAGAAATTGGCCGTTATTTACAAAGTCAATATACTTCGGTTTAAAAACAGGGCTCACTGCTAAGCTGCAGATTTGTAGATTTTATTTTCAAGCTGTTGTATAGGTTTAACATGAAATTCCAACACATAACCTCAGGAGGAGTAAACCAGACGGGAAGAATAAGTGATGTAAAGGTGGCACTGTTCAAAGTTAAAATATATTTTATTTTGACAAATCTTAATTTTAGTTTTGACATTACACTTATTGTAATACTAAGTACATTAATAATCAGATTTTTCGACTAAATCTGTTCAAATTTATAATAGTGCGAAATAGTTGTTGACCCCCCCCCCAACTTGTATAAAAGCCCTAACAATTGGCCAGTCTAATGTCTTGAAAGCAAAGTTCATTTTACTCCAAAATTTCTGACCCACCGAAGCTTGCTGACCAGCAGTCACTACATACATAGGTACGTACGTACGTACGTACTAATATCCTTAGGAGTTATGGCTGAGGTCAAATGTCAAAGAGAAAATCACCTGTTTGGCCATAGTGTCACTCATCGGCCGGCTAATGACAACAACCAGGGGCAGTTGTTGCTGCCGCTTTGCTGCTGCAGCCGGCAGCAGGGAAGGTTAATTTTGATCGGTACTGTAGGATAAACACATTCTGAATATAGTATATACGCGGCCCCTGAAGGGGTCGCGTAAAAAATACGTAGGCTCACAATGCACTGTACTGTAGTGAACACGGTCTGCTAAACATGTCACAGTTGCAAGACAGGCTTGCAACTGTGAGCTGATGAGACACACACCTGTAGATAGCGTTTTGCAGTCAAAAAGTTTTCGCAGGCCCGACCGCATGCTGACTGTCTGAAGGCTTGAAAAAAGAACCTTAACGTCGTACAATGTCGCCGTACCTTACAATGTTAAATGCATGTAAACATGACTATGGTCGCCCTTTGCCAATCAAGGACGGTTACCGTTTCAGTCAGGTCTTTATACTGCTTTTTGGCATAAGCTGGCCACGAAGCAGTTTGCATGATTAGCGTGCTCATGTTTTTGTTTGTCGGGGTCTTATTTTTAAAAGTTGCTTACAGTTGGATAAAAACCTTGGTACAATTTTATTAATTTTAATTTTATTATTGTATAAGTTACATATGTATATATTGCTGTAAATGCAATTTTTATGTTTAGTAATAAATAAGGTAGAATTATGAAGTTTTAAGTTTATGATGCCCCCTTGGCCATAATTTCAATGTGGTGTTACGGTGTTGTCATTTTTTTAACAAAACATTTCCAGTATCCAATCCAAAACATAAATTTCTGGCTTAAATTTCAGTCAAGGAAGTGGCGACATGACGTCTGGCATAAAATCAACAATGAATTAGATAGTTTTGTGAAATAATTACTACTAATGAAATGAATTAGTAACTAATAAATGAAGTCACAGTGAACGGTTGCCCACAAACTTGTCAGTAATTGATCAGCTTGTTCAAGACATATGTCAGCGTGGCTTTATTGTCAAATTAAATGTTCAAATTTTGACACTTATAATTGACACAACTTATAATACCAATAACTGGTTTACCAGTTCTGGTTTATTCGTATTGGTTAAGTGATTTACTGTATGTTAATATTCACATCATACCAAAATATCCTGGCCGGGCAGTTGTAACACATAAACACTAGATTAGCCAAACAGTCCAGTCGGATACAAAATTAAATACCCAAATATGATTTATAGTGGTTTTAAAAATTAATTTTGCTCGATATTTACAAATTTATGTTTAAACCTGCACCTGCAAACAAAAGATGTCCTTATAAAAGTTAGCGTTGCTTTAATGTTGTTTAGTTTTTTGCTTTTTTATGTGGTCACTTGCTGCAGAAAGTCTCAAAAACTACAATCTTTATTATAAAGTATTTAAAATGCTCTAACATCCATAACATGAAGCTGACATAAACGACAAAAATGATGACCACGCAGAACGAGAAGCACACTCCGTCTTTCGCATAGTCCGTGCTTTATCTCAAGGCTGTCGTGATCTCAGCTTAAATAAATCTTTGCAAGACCATAAATAGCACAAAAATAAGGCCGGAAATGAAACCTTGGCTGCTCAAGTTCATGACAAGGGTGCTAACCACTAGACCACGCCCTCAAGTCTCGTATGTCCTATTTCTCATTTCTCAGAACAGTCTCCCTGTTCGAACATAGTTACGACCCTCCAACGATATTCGGTCGATACTCATTCTCCCAGGGCGAACCCGATGCCTCAAGCAGCTTTCACACGTAGCCCTCCAAACCTACTTCAATCGTCCAACACTCAAGGTTTCCTTGCTTACGCACAACCACAGGGTTTTTCGATCGGCCCAGAACGATTATCAAACAAATCCAGGTTCCGCATCCGAGACTTTTCTGGCTTACTCGTAACCGATGGACCAAAGGAGAGGAACTGTGTACACAGTCATGCAGTACACAGCACGATTATTGTAAGGGTTGAAGTGCCAACCTCAGCCAAGGGCATGGGGTTGCTAATCTACCAACAATACGGTTCGGTGATTAGTCTGTCCTGAGGACCCGGTTTTTACTCTCCGTCCTGTCACAGTCGCCAGAATATTGAAAAAGGAAGCCAAGTTTTAAAAGAAAACAAGGAATGAATGAGCCGGAAATCGAAACCGGACCACTAACGTCAATTTCGAATGGAATGTGCTGCCCACTACACCACAACCCAAAGTCTCGTTGCCTTATTTCTCGCTTACAACACTTTTTTATGAAAAAATAGTACTCATTTTTAAACATTCTGTTAAACTTCAATGATTAACTGTTTTGTATTCAGTAAAATTCTTCCCTCGACTAACGCGTTAGTTGACAATTTGCCATTCAGTACATAATTGAAAATTTATCAAACAACCATTTGTGTCTTTCACTAATAAGCTGTACTAAATTATTATCATTTCGGTCCATTATCATCATTCTGGTCTATACACAAATGCGCAGCATTTATTCTACGCAACATGTTTACTACAGAAATGACCATTTCTACAGATTTGAACATTTCATACAATTTGCACACAGTAATAGCCCTTTTTGTGCTAACAAGAAACTTAGAAACATACAATGGGTTGCACCCCTATTTTGTGGGGGTCGGCAACACAACAATGTTATAATTATAGAGTTACAGTATTTACAATAGCAACTAGTCAGGTGGCTACAACGGGTTGCCGACAGTGGGTAAAGGACCCTCTATTCTAAGCAGAGAACCCTCTATTCTATGTAGAGGACCCTCTAATCGTGTTCAGGAGCTGAAATTACCCCTAGAAACATCAAAATCTCAATTTCGAAATTTTGACCCCTTTGGCCCCCTGGGGCATGGTACCCTAGGGAGGGGGGCATGGAAGGGTCTAGAGGGGTCGTAGACGAAAATGGACCTCGGATTCGTGTTCCGGGCGCCAAATCACCCCTAGGGACGTCAAAATCCAAATTTCGAAAGTCGACCCCTAAAACCCACTTTTACACCCCCTAATGGCTGAAACATAACCCCAACAGGTTTCGTCCATACACACTAGATCCAGTTTTCAAGGTTACGTGACCCGGGCCCCCGAGGGGCGACGAGTACATCAAGTTGGGGTGTGCAAGTACTCAAGGGGGGACCCTTCCACCAAACTTTGGTTCATATCCATAAAGTATTACCTCAGAAAAAACGCTTACAAACAAATGGTCATACCAAAAATTAATAGGATATAAACTATCCTAAGCAAAATGAAAATTATAATAATTCGGGTTTGAGTATACCAATAGAAAGACAAAGTTATGCTCATTAACACACTTATACGGATTAATCAAAATTGGTTCAAATTTTAAAATTTTAAAATTATTTTTACCAACTTCATTAAATCACCGCAGGAACTTACCAATTTAAACGTAAGTTCTCTGTAGCACCGGTGGCGCAGTGGATTAGCGTATGGTTTCTACGTAATACGTTACGGCGAACCAGAGGTACCAAGTTCGATTCTGGGCCGATGCAACTTTTTCATTTTTTTATCTTTTTGATTTTCATAACAAATATTGATCATTTTTGTAATTTCACGTGGTATGTGCAATCCATTCCCAGCCAATGGGATTGCTCAAAAACTATATAGATATGCAAATGAGTTTAAAATTAAGTATAAAAGGGGGCGGAAAAATGAGAATATCGTCAGTCTTGACTGACCAGCAAGCCGTCTAGTTTGACGGCTTGCTATTTTTGTGAGCTGCGGCCTTCTAAGAGGACGGTTCGCAGCTCCACCCACGGGGTTTCGGCTTTGCCCGATCTCCTGTGGTAGGTGGCAGTTTTCAGCCAAAATAATGGTTGAGAGCTGCCTAAACAGTGAGTCCCTTTAAAGGTGACAGCTGTGAGATTTTAAGCTGCAGCTTTCTCCTTTAAAGGTGACAGCTTTAGAAGCTGCTGCTTTCTAAGGTTCACAGCGTAAGCTGCAGGAGCTGATTTTTGGGTTGCGGTTGGTGTTGGGTCGTGTTCCACGCCCCTCCAATTCTGAATGAGCATGTGTTTGAAGGAGTGTTAATCAACAGATTCGAAACTGATTTCAAATTAAAAAAAAATAAGCCGCTTCTGAATAGTGAGTAGCTACCAGCTATGTACGTAATTTAGAACTTGCATTGAGCAGTCAAATCAAATGGGCACTGAACTGTCACACTGTAACTACTCAGAAACGGCTCATTTTCATCAAAAGTATTTTGTGGTAATGTAACGTCGCAGCCTCATATCACCCCTCATCTGACAGTTCTGACAATTTTCTCGCAATAAGGGCTGACTGTACAGCGTGCACAGTGCGTAATCCAATCGCTAACACTTGCATTCGGATTGAATTTGCTGCAGTTATTATGAATTATCAATTAATCAATGAACTGATCAATCAATGAATTATCGATTAATCAATCAGATTGGCCAGCTTGTGAAGTACATGTAATGTTTTGACGCACAATTTTTTGCCACAAATAAGAAAAATGGAAAATAAAGGTTTGTTTTTTTTATTTCAAAATAAGTGTCTAAATTTTTCACAATTTATCATTAATGCTTAAAGTACTTCATAGTTTACGCACAATTTCACAGTTCAAACAGGCGTTACTCCACAACCACTCAAGCAATTTGCACTAAATTTTGTTTTCATAAACTAGAGCTTATGTGCTTTTACTTTGTGTAAAGAATCTAAACAAAAAGTTTTTTAATTGCGACGAAATTATCAAATGTGAATAGGTTTTCAAAACGTAATTTTTCCGACTTTGCGACTTCACTGCTAACTAACTGTATGCTGCATCAATTTTTCTAATAATTTGCCTTGAAACATATTTTTAGAATATATAAAGAACAATGACCTATTTTTTTACTTAAAAAGTTTAATGGTCGCGCAAAATCGACTGCTTTCGCGACACTACCCCCTTAACCCGTGAACAAAAAAAAGTTAAGTATCAGAACTATTTAAAATTAACCCACCTTTCACACCGGTAATGAAAAAAGAGGCTTTAGACAATCGGTGAGTGTCGTTTTTTGTTTCTACTTAACAACCAGTCAGTTTTTAATAAATAACTTATAAATTGTATCGATATTTTAGTGCATGCGTCTGGGCCTGACAGTTAAGTCTATCGAGATTCCCCGGTTCAAAAGATTAGAACTTTAGTATTTAACAAATTAGAGTATATTTTTTTAAAAAATTATTTAGTTGTACATACAGTAACTGTGTTTGTTACAGTAACAAGTTAATTACAACAATTTGAACATGACGATGGTATCAAATGATAGGCAACTAATTTCAAAGAATATCATTTTCAAACGGATAAATGGAGACAAATATGTATGGTCGCTCACAGATTCAATGTAACGGTAACCGCTGGCAGAGTCACAATTTTTGAGACCATTTTTAAATAATAATTCTAGTCAAAAACTGGCTCAAATTTATAAAAATTGGCACTTTCGTTCGTACTAAATTATCATTTGATATTACTAAATGATTCGTTGCATTTTGGTATTGACAGAACTGTTAGTAAAATAGTATCCATATAAGGTTTTACAAACAATCAGTAATATCTAAGAAAGAGCAGAATAACAATGCTAAACTGCTATTTTGCACATTTTGTATACTATGTACCATTTGAAAAAACAAGAAGCATATAAACATCACAAAATTATTTGTTATTATCATTATTAAAATTATTGTTCACACAAATTTTATATTTAAATATATTTTTAACTGATTTTCAGAATTAGCTGGAAGAAAAACAGTTCAACAAAAATGTTTTGATTGCGTCATTTGAGGCTGCAAAATAATAAGTTATAAGTTTTTAAATTTAAGAAACTTTAATACCATTAATATACACTCATCATCCCAAAAACAGCACGTAGCAAAAACAGTTTGGCTTATGTTTGACAACCAGGCTGAACTTTATTTTTTCTAAACGTCTCATAGGTTTTATCCCACATGGCTTCCAGTAGTTCAAATCGCAATTGAACTTCGTCTAAATCTGTACCAGTTCTGGTAACCATGACAACGTGGCTTCGAATTTGTTTAGGATTACGGATTTCGTACAGTTTTCGTATCCCAATTATGGGCACACAAAAACACATCAATCCTTCCAGCAGGCTGACAATATAGAGCGATATTGTGAATTTGGCTGCTTCTGTTAGACCAAGCATATCATAGCTGATAGCGTACGTAAGCATGGTACTGTGAACAAAGGCGTGAATTGTGGCTATGGTAAGAAGAAGCGGGCAAAATTCCAAAGTTCGGTTTAAAGCAATTCGTTCTATAAAAAATTCATACTTTATAGGTGGAAAAGTCTCTAGAATTGATTAAGTAATTAGCGCTAAAAACAACTATGGACAAAGATATTTTTTTATCTCACCAATAGACTGACAACAACTACTTTATTCCTATTCATCTTTGAATGCCATTTCTAACTGCCTTGACAAATGAAAATATGATTTTCAGTCGTCCATATACCTGATATTCTCAACAAATCAGAGAGTTTTTGAATTGTGGTAAAGGTTTGAATTTGGGTAAAGGATTTCACTCAGAATGAAACTTTATGGTGTATTTAATTTATTATTAATAAACAGCAGCAGGCTAGCGAGGCGTAACGTAAGCGCACGCTCTTTATTTTTAGTCTAAAGAAACAGAGGGCCAGTTTCTAAAATGGATTAAACGGATTAGATTAAGATTTGTTTTGCCAATAACTCATGACATAGTTTATGAATTCACACGAAGTTCACGATAGCAATTATTTGTAGAACCTCCCGCTTCTGCACAATATTTTTAAGTCTACCTCAACATTGAGAAAAGTTATTAGGCAAACAAATTTTAATCTAATCCGTTTAATCCATTTTAGGAATTGGCCCAGAGAGACATTTACTTCAGCATCATCGCTTAACGAGTTTATAGTTGCATATTTTTACCGTACAAGTACCTCAACAAAACCAACCTTTCAAATTAAGCTGTGCTCTGTTCATAGCATAACTTTCCAACACTTCTTTAGAACGTCTCCACGTTATTTGAGTCAATGTAATGGACAGCGCTTCTACGGTAACCATAATGACACTGGGTACCACGCGAAGTGCTTTTGACGGCAAAGACATAATGACGTCACAAACCACTAACTGTCTGATGGTCGTGGAGTTAAACCTAGAGCCGTTGACCACTGTTATTAGCAACGGCACCGACCATGCAACTGCCATTCCACAGACAACGTTTCGTGATACTTTTTCGCGGTAGGACAGTTTTTTGTTGCGCAGCTGTTTGCTGTGAGCCACATACCATGCTGAGAGAACTAATGCTGCGCTTACTGATCCTAAAATTAAAAAAATGACTTATTAACATGATGGATTAGTCACATAAATTTGTAAACGAGAACTTACTTTTTATTTTTTTTGTAAAAATGTTCTCTAATTTCATAAGATGTCATATTAATTGAATGAAATATTTGTAAACGTAATTAAAATTTAAATTAAAGTAAACGGAATCAAGTTGCTAAACTTCACCAATCGTACTTAACTAAATACTTGTTCAATTACTTTATTATAACATCAAATAAAAGAAAAAATTAGTAAAATCTAAAATCTAAAAGTCTAGTAGAATAAAAATACACGACATTAAAAAATTTCAAGATGCCTGTTGCTTTACCAATGCACAAAATCAACATCGAACAACTGGAGAAGTTCGAAGATCATAAAAATAACGTCTGATGCAATACCTCAAACAATATCCCACAAGTTATTGTACATACAAAAAAATAAAATAATAAATATATACAATAATAACTGACCAATAACTCCGAAGGAATAAGGCCGATCGATGAAATAGCATAATTTATTACTAATAGGTATTATTTGTCCCTGTTGAATTAGGACGACCAAATAAAACAACGATTTTCCTCCAATAGATAACAATTCCAATAGATGTGCCACAACAGCGTTGCAAAGCAGAAATTTAGTATTGGCTTCCACTCGCGAAAACTTATACAATTGCCAGCCAAAAATGAGATTCAGTACTAAACCTCCACTGCTCACGAGACAACACAACCACAATCCCATCGAGAAATAGACATTTGTCACAAGTAAATCTTGCGTAATATTCTGAGGTGTGTCTTCCATCTGAAATAATAGATTTGTGGTGTAGTTTGTGCTTGTTATACTTCATTCTTAGACTTATAGGCAAATATGAAAGTTAAATAAGTATAAAGATATATGTATAGGTATACAAAGGTGTGCAAGGTTAAGCAAGTATATACACACAGGATAAAACACACAAGCCCAAAACAGTGTTATATAAATGCTGATTTACCTGCAGTGTACCACTGGAATGATTGCATTTGTGTACTCTTGTGTTACACCTTTGCACTGTTGTATAAAGTATAGATGTTTCAGTTACAGGATTTCAAATCAGCGCAAAAAATTAAACGAGTTTAGTTTTATGTTAAGTTGTGAAAAATTAAATCAGTTAAATTATCAACTAAAATTGTGAAAAATTTATAATCAAAAAGTATATATTTATATACTAATATATACTTATATATTAACATAGATTAATATAATACAAAATATATCACTATATACGCGGCAGCTGAACCCCCACGTAATAAACCAACATAACAAGAAAATTGGGTCAACGAAGTAATTTCAGTTTTCGAAAACCCAACAGTTACAGGCTTTGAACCATAGTGGCCCTAGCATTAGAACAGTTTAAGTCATAACAGAAAAAAAGCGCCACTTATCAAATACACACAACTAAAAATAAAGGAAGTATCGTTTAAATGCAGAAGTATTAAGGACAAAATTAAGTTGTTGTCAGGGGCAGTACGGATCGATTTCTTAATTTTAAATCCTTTCTACATCTTCTGTTGAAGTGTCATGATACCCATTTGCGCAAGAAAACGTTAAGTATCTTATTTCAAATTGTTGTCTTTCTCAAACGACACACAAAAAACTAATAAAACACTTAATTTTAAACTAGGATTACAGCTCGAAGGCGATTAGACAAAAGTAACTGGACAAGAACCCAATTTATAAAATATAGTTAAACACGTTTATAGACTGATTGAATTTAGTGATCAAAATTAGTTGATGGTTTGCAAATTGTCAGGCAACAGTAGGTTTTTGTTTCTGTTTTTTTTTTAAATATACAATTTTTCTCATCATTAGTTGTGCTGGCACTTCATGAATATAATGGTATTATGTATTATGTATGTCTTATCTAGAATGTGACTTCTAGAACAAACTGATGACGGTATAACTTTGAAAACATTGTAAAACAAGCGAAATAAGCATATTAGCACACAGTATTATAATTCTGCTGCAAACACTAGTCTGTTGGAGACAATTAAATTCTTCGCTGGATCAAAAGCACTATGCATGTTTGTCCAAAGCTTACGTTTTATGAATGAAACTTGGGTGAGCTAGCAACGTAGCAACTAAGTTGTTCAATTTTAGTCTGGACTTATTAATATAATATCATAGAGCAAGAAGCATTTGACAGACAGACACACAGACACAGATGTACATGAGAGATTCTTTTTTTGGGGGGGGTCGGGACGCCCATCCAGATTTGTGACTTTGGAAAATACCATTCAAATTTGCACATTGAGACAATCCAGTCACAAAACCAGATAAAATCAAACGACTGTAGCACACTAATAACCTGCATTCAACTGTAAGCTTTTATAGATCAAACACAAAGCTTCTGCTTAAAGTAGCAGTGTGATTCCCCAGCTGTTGCTTTGATATGTCAGCGCGAGCTCTCGAGTCTTACGCTTATGCTGTGGAATGAATTAATGAATGGATAACATAAATTTCTATCTCACGTTCATAGAGTTCAGTATGACAGCGGCGGTCACCTTATATGAAGATCCCAGATTAATCTGTGCTTCATCTGCAATTTTAACTGTAAAAAATTTCTGTTAAGCGTTAGACGCTGAAACTGAAAGTTAAAAAACTGAAACTAGTACTTTGTGTTGTAGATGGGGTGGACCCATGTAGATGCGGTGGATCAATAATCTTAAGTCTACCTTTAGGCGTTTACAAAAAGCGTCAACTGAATCAATCTTCAGATTGTTGTAGCGCACTTGAGTTAAATTATAAATATAAGCCTGAGCCAGGTGTTGTCCACCCTCCGTTAGTTTTTGTTCCCGCTTGCTTTTGATTCCTTCATAGTAAACTGAAGACAACGCTCGCTAGTTGCCGTGAAGTCCAGTGTATTTGCGACATCCATTATGTATGTATAACTTCATTTAATTGGTTCGAAGTTGAAGTTCCACCTGGCAGCCCGGTCGGCCCGTGACGGTCCGGTGACGGGCCGCGGCCCGCGTGCAGTCATTCCGGGCCCGGGCCGGTCCGTCTGATTGAGGCCACTGGCTCGGGCCGATCTCTATTAAGTAGACATGCTACAAATCTCTCTGACATGTGCTGGTCCTGTAACCGCCAACATTGACAAATCGTATTTAGCTTGCACTCAAAAATTTGTCACACGCTTATCAGAAATAAGAAGGCACCTTAAAAAACAAAGGAATCGACCCTATGCTCCCAAATCATCAAGATCTTTAGCCAGATGTTATAACCACTGGACAATGGCTATTTCACAATCAGTTTGACAAAAGCCAAGAGTGACACAAAAAATGTACGTACTACGCATAGTATAAAATTGGTTAAGGTAAGCATAGATATACACAGGTATTTATAGATACACACAGGTAGATGTTATGTTAATTTACAATGTAGTCATTTAACATTGTCATTGTCATTGTCATTGTCATTGTCATTGTCATTGTCATTGTCATTATCATTGTCTCTGTCTCTGTCATTGTCATTGTCATTGTCATTGTCATTGTCATTGTCTCTGTCATTCACATTGTCATTGTCATAGTCATTGTCATTGTCATTGTCATTGTCTCTGTCATTCACATTGTCATTGTCATAGTCATTGGCATTGTCATTGTCATTGTCTCTGTCATTCACATTGTCATTGTCATAGTCATTGGCATTGTTATTGTCATTTGTCACTGTCATTGATAACTTTTGCTATTGTTTATCTAATGAGGATGTAAAATCATCTGTAAATTAGTCTAATGATAATTAACAGAAGACGTAAATTGCCGCTTAATTAGCGAAATACTAAAAATTCAGTATTAATATTTAATAGTATCGGACAATAGTAGGTGCACCAGAATATTATATTGTGCACATTGTTTTCAGGCATATATAAAAATGAAATGCTAGTTATATGTATAGTGTGTTATGTAAAAATCATCATTTAAAAGTCTATCGCTTTGTAAAAAACATAAATAGAACATAGTACACACGTTTATTACAGTTAAAGTACATACATTTATTCAAGCAGTCAAAAGTAAAAGCTTGAAAATTTTTTTACGTAAATTCAGCAACTCATACGATGTTTGATCTTGCTGTAAGTTTTCACGGTACGAGTTATTTCTTGAAATTTCAATGAAATAGTAAAATTTAACAAATACATGCAAATTAGTTCGTGTTGGGAGTCATTTACAGCTAGTCCTTTATTTCAGTTGAAGAAAAATCGAAAGAAAAAGAAAGAAAATTTTGAAAGAAAGAAAACCGAAAGAAAATTGAAAGAAAGTAAATTTGAAAGAAATATGCTTCCACTGCAAAATAAGAGCAATTAACAGCAGCTGTTTTATAAATTTGAAGGCAAATAACGTTCAATGCCTGCTTTAACACAACAGCTGCGCCCTGACCCGTCACGAAAATTGAAAGAAATGCGTTTGAAGAAATTTTTAATTTCTTGCAAGAAAGAAAACTGCAAGAAAGAAATTTTAAAGAAAAAGAAAAGAAAATTGTACTGAAATAAAGGACTAGCTGTATTACCGTGAACACGGTGTTTTCATAACAAGTCCCTTCTTTCCTTTCTATAACATATTTTTCATATATGTGTACATAATAAATGTATTTTGTGGGTACATTTAAATGTACCAACAACTGATTACCCCTACTATTTTAGAAATAGCTGCTTTCGCCTAACTTTTGTCTAAAATAGCAGCTATAGCCACAGCTATAGCTGCAACGAAGGGACAGTGGACGTTGCAATAAGAGGGAGTATTGTGTTATTTAGTCGGTGACACACTAAAATGAAGCCAACATGTAGACAAGCGTACGCCATGGAGCAAAATGCGCCCTCATCTATGAATAAAAAATAAAAAATATTAAAAACCTTAAAAATATCAAACCTTACTGCAACATATAATTAATATACAATCAGCGAACACTGAACTGAAAACTGAAACAGGTCACGCAATTTTAGGTGTGTCTATATTTTTCTTAATAACAAAAGACCAGGTAACCAACTTATGTGGATCAGCGTCATGCAGACTAATTAAATGATTATATCGTGTGACAGTTTAAAAAATATACTGATGACCATGTTAAGAAATAGTCCAAGTTAGAATGCGAAGTTATATATTGCTTTCAGCTGTAAACATTTATAGCATCAATTCATGTTTTAATTCTCTATTCTATCTATGAAACGGCTACTGCAAGCCTTCAAGCAGTGTCAGCCAAGTTCAACATAAAACATAATTCAGAAACGAAGAAACAGCGGGCGAAATTGACAAAAAATTAATTACTATATTTGTGTCAAACATCATATGTAAAAAATAAGCGACCGGAAATCATACGAAATTTTCAGAATACTCTCGAATGTTCTGTTTATTGCCGCTGGTTATTTGAATTCATGTGTGTCTCGCCCTTTCCGAAACAGATTCATTAGATTCGGCTTTCCAAAACAGATTCATTATATAAAGCTAAATTTAAGATAAATTAATCTCAGCTGCAAACCATTGACGTATATGTTCGTAGCGTTTATCAGAGTTCTCAACAAGCAACTAAGCTCACCTCTAGAACTCGGCTACAGTTTAATTAAATTGGACGTTAAATTTAATAGAGGGAACGCCGACTGCTTTATTTTCCACGGCGCAAAACTTAATCATATTTTGAAAAAGTGTCATAAAATACGCTATGGCTTTCAAGCAAACCTTGGAGATACCTACAGATGATTGATGAATAAATTATAAAAACATCAGTCAACTAGGGGTATGAGACTACAATATATACTCTAGTCTATACTCTCAGAGAATAGAAAACGATATATACCTAATATTAAGAAAACAACGATATATACATACCTTAAATTAAGAAAACATGCAAAAGTGACAAGCAACGTTATAGGCCAAAAGCTATACTATAAAACGCCATAAAAACCAAAACATATTTATACTATAACATGATCAATTCATTAAAACATAGTGTGTGAACATATTTTAGGTTTAAAGACTAAATATAAAATGAAAAAAATAAAGCTGGAATTCAACTAACAGCATAGCATCAAACAATTGTTCAAAGGTTGCATAGCAATCGATTATGACAATGGTAGCCTTAGGGTGACTTGTAATGTCACTCGCTAGAGTTTGAGGCATTTACAGATAACCTAATTAATTCTTGATAAAATTCAAACTAATAAAGACTTGCTTTCTTCAAAGTCTCACCTGCTCGTGAACAATGACTCTTGGCAGTTTTGAACTAACTATTGTTTTGTAGATTGTGAAGTGTGTATATGTACTAGGTATACAAAAAAGTTCCCTCTTTGTCGGCCTACGACTAGCTTCATCCTTCGTGAAAAGTGATGTACGTGTACAAGCAAGAGTTCGTAATAGAATACATAATAATCCTATTATGTACTCTTCGTACAATTTGTGCACATTTGTTTGTCGATTTCAAACGAGCAGTAGCTTTCGGACATCAATTGCTTGCTGTAGACAAGAATGGATTCAATCACAAAATAACAAATTGTACACGTCAATATTCAATTAGAGAGTGACTTTCTGATATTTTGATATTCACAATTCATCAACAATGTTGACAGTTTTAATCGGAGGTTCAAACTGCAGCAGAGTTTTGATAGTGATGCAAATCGACTGATGTCTGCCCGACAGAGCAATTAGTCAGCCATGTATCAGCAAGTGAAGTAGAATAGTACATTATATGTAGAAACACACGAAATACGTTATTAAATCAACATTATTTGGACACCATATATAACCATCAAGAAAAACACATAAAAGCGTTTCATACATATAGAAAAGAAAATTCAGACACTCTTCTGCCTGCCAGTTTTGTACTGCGCTCGTCGAAAATGGTTTAACCTGAGAAAATTTTTCTTAGGACCTATTCCTTTACTGGATTAAAGGGTTAGTTTTAATCGGACAAAACGGTTTAAAAATTCAGCATAAAAATGCCATTCCAAAACCTCCGGATTAAATGGACTTAACTTTTAGCGCGCTGCTTTTTGTCGGACTAAACGGACTAACTATGCACGCTAATGTTAAGTGTGCATGTTTATAAATCCGTCTAGTACAGTGGTAGTTATGGAATGGGTTCAGACTAAAATTAAGCCGCTGACTTATGTAAACTCGTTTAGTCCGTTGAACCCGATTAGCCATTCCTAAACTTCGGACTAAAATAAGTTCATTCCTTTTAAAGGAATAGGCCCCAAGTATACAACCATTCAGCGCACATTTTCTGAGTAACACTAAAACCAGTTCATACTTGTCCTTATCCTTGTCCCTATCGTTCTGTCCCTAAGCGATTTCAGAAAAACTGCATAGCCAAATATGCTGGTTTTTTGCATGACAATAGTTGAGGTCACTTCTAGACCGTATACAAATATTTAGCTCAAACGCGTTTGTCAATTTATCACAGCAGCTGACCTAAATTTGTCCTTGTTCCTGTCCCTGTGTCCTTAAGTTCGAGCATGAACCGGGCTTAACGGTACTATCGTATTTTGACACTGTGGCAGAAACAGAACGGAATAAAGAAGTAGTGATTTTTCCGTAAAATTGTATACGTAATTTTTACACGCAGAAATTAATGTGATTTATAAATACAAGCTATAACATGGGTTTAAAAAAATTCTTCAAGTGCAGGTGATAATAATATATTAACAGTGGAAACTCTAATTGGCAACAAAACTTGCGCAGGCTAAATTAGCCTTTCTTTTATCAAACTAGACCGCTGAATAAATACCATTATATTTGCTTTTTGAGCAAAAATGTGTCTCATATGTACAGCGTCTAATATAATATTTCCCAACGCTCACAATCAAAAAATGTAGAAATGTCGAGAAATAGTGTCTAAAAAGCAGAGGCAGCCATAAGCTTGTTTACTTTTGCATTTGGTTTTTACGTAAGGTTGTGTGGCAGAATGAAGGTAAATACTGATTGGTCAATGAACTGTATCACACCATAAACTATTGTCCATTAAGATCTGCTCTATTAAAAATAGATGTCAATTCAGCCCAAACATGTCTGATTCAGACGCTTCTAATTTTCTTAGCCCATGTTCTCCGTGAGACGTGTTTCTTAGCAGAATTTTACACGCCAGAATAAAACGAAATCGCTCTGTTTGCCAGTCTTGAGCCAAACCTACACAAAAGAGAAGCTCTGGTTTTGACACATCAATTTCCAACTCTGTGAGGTCTCCTCTTTACAATTTGCAATATAAAATCCGTAGCCCTGCTGTGTTCACATACTTTTCTGCAATTTGGCAATATCTCACTCTAAAATTCGGGACTTGAAATATACCGTACTATCTGGAACAAAGCCCCCGCAATGAATAAAACCCTAAGAAAGAGGCTCGCGAAAATATAAAACCTGAGTCTTAA
>JASANF010013271.1:0-17190 GCA_030248245.1 Trissonchulus sp. WLG1_4
TATCTCAAATGCTTCCCCCAAGGTGCTTTACTCAAAAAATACACTATCATACACTATCATACACTATGTAGGTCCACTATCCCCCCCCAACTGCATTTAACCCGAGATTTGATCTAACATGGGCTGCTTATTTTAATTTGTCGCAAAAGAGCTAGTTTAAAAGAACTCTAGCGGGCAATAGGAATGACGTAAAAACGTAAAACTGACGTTAATAGTCTAGATTTGTCAAGGGCTTTCAAATAAAGGCTCACATGACCGTGTCACATGTCCTTGTGCTGAGATATGGGACAAAAGAATTTTAGGTTAGGTTATCATTCATTATCAATATTACAAGTCTAGTGCGTCTAGTTTTTACTAGATTGACCAGATCCACAGTCTGAGGTCATTTCAAATTGATAAAAAATTTTCCACATAAATTTTTGTGATGCGAAAACGGTATCTTATGTAAATCTTATGAAATATTGCAAAAAAATTTTTGAAAAAGATTTGCACTACTAGCATCGTAGTATCGTACTCACAAGTTTCAATGTAATCTGAAAATTCGTTTAAACGAAATTGGGTTCAGCTGAAATTAAGATATTGTCTGAAAAACTGTGAAATTCTTATTGTGACCGGGTATTTGGGTTACGGTAACTGAACCGTCGTCCAGTGGGTGGAACACCCGCTGCACATTTTGTGGCCAATCACACTAGGCCTTCGACCAGGTTTTGCCATTGAGTTGTGTTTTCGTGTAACTAGGGTATTGTTAGGGAGTGAATATAAGACAACAAGTGAAAATAACTTACGTTTATTGATTAGCAAATAGGTTAAGCAAATATTATAATAAATCTATGAATATATGAAATATATAGAAGGTGCGTATACAGATTGGGGGAAACTGTTGGTGACCACTTGGGACCAGGTCTTACTTCCAGCAACCGGAACTAACTCTACCTTTCTGTTGTTTTGCTGGCTCTTTTATACCTCTTCTGCCAAAGGTCGTGTTTTAGTTAGAACCCCGCGGGGTGGTCGAATTATGTTTAGAGTTATACTAGTTGTACTATTCTGGTTTTAGCATGTTGTTATTCTGAAAACGGTTTTTTTCCTTCTGCTCGTTTGAAATTCTGCGACTTTGGTTCTTTACTCTTCGGACTAGTGACCTTACAGTGAACACAGTATTAATATTTTATTTTTGCAAACATTCGGTTTGGAATTTGACTTGTCTAGACACCTACCGTAACCCTCTGGTTACACACCTCCCTCACCCAAGTTCGCATGTCCGCATGCGTCACGTCTTGCGTTCTAGTATCGTGTTTGTTATTTAATTTTTGTTGTTTCGAAGTTAAAGTTTGCTTGATAGTTTTCGATGTTGTTTGCTAGCTTGCTAGGTTTAGCCATAACATAAAATGGTGCTAGGTGTTAGAGTGTGCTTAAGCTATCGAGTTTAGCCTCGATTTTGGTAGTGTTAAGTTTTGAGCTGCATTGTCTGGTTGTAAGTAACTGTTTTTTCTGTAATAACTGAGCCGCAGGCATGTGTTTTCATTTTATAAGTATGTCTAGTCGCCTACAGATGCGCAGTTTGTTTTGTGTGTAAATTATATGTTATGCTGATGAAGTGTGGGTGTTTTTAACAATTATATCCAAATCGTAAAAGGCAGCAGTGCCTTTTTAGCTTGATTTTTTTTGTAAAGTTTTAGCAGTTTAGAAACTGATGGTAGCGTCTTCTCTACCTACAGTCTTAAGGAAGGGGCTTTTCGATTTTTTTTCACAACTAGTATCGTCGAATACGCACCAACTTTACAATAATATGATCTTGACAAGAGTACATGTGAAACATTTCAACAAATTAAGTAGTACAGCAAATATATACCGTAGCTATTCTAATTTTTTTTATTTTTTTAACAACAAAGTCTCATAAATAGTGTTAATTCACGAATAAGTGCATGGTGTAGCGAACCCGGCTTCGTAGTCTATGTTCCATTTAAAAGCTGTGGCGGCGTTTGTTCTTCGTAAAACATCGCAAGCGGGAGGAAGCGTCACCTGTCAATTCTATTAGCTGGGAGAGAGGGATGAGCACGCCAGGGGATTGATCACTGCAATCTCCGACCCTGACAGTGTCGCCAATGAGCCGGGCTAGCCGCATCATACGTTGTGCTTGCGGCCACGTTTCCCAGTCGACCCAAAACAGCACATTGAGCACCATCCAGGCATACATTATATTGTTTCGTTTTACACATTGTTACTATTGTCAATCATCGTATTTTTAGATTGTTATTATATTTTTGTTTTTATAGCTATGTTTTTTATATTTATGCTTTTTTTATATTTACTTTTATATTTATGCTATATATTTGTAATGTTTTTACAGTTTTTATTTCGTAACTGTTTTTAGACTACCTTATGTACTTGTTTCGTTACAGTTATGAACTGTTTAATCGATACCCAGTTTTAAACGCTTCCTAGCTAGCTGCAATTGTTCCACTAATTTTTTTATTTTTTATTTTATTTTTCAATTATTACCCAGATATATATATATATATATATATATATATATATATATATATATATATATATATATATATATATATATATATATATATATATATATATATATATATATATATATATATATATGAAAAACTTGTTTTTATTTAATTAAATTTTTAAAAATACAGAGACGTTTTTTGAACTCTCGTCAATATATATGACAGGTTTATATATATATATATATATGATATCTGCATGAGTCGGTTTTTGTTAATTTTTTGATTGTAAAAATGGCTAGTTTTTCTGCAGGGTTTATTTGTATCGTTTACCCGTATTGCTTCGGAATGCCATCATGTCAATCGCAGATCCAAGTGGTTTACCGTAAGTATACATTTTCTACAGTAACCCTAACCGTATTTACAGTGTTGAGATTCTTGACTTCGACACCAGTGCAGATTGTTTGACATTGGCGTATATCGTTTTTAAATCGACCCATGACCTGTTATTGTTATGTGTTAATATATTTTTTAATAATAAAGGCGGGGATAACGCCAAAGTAAAAATTAATGACTTGCAGACGTAGTTTCACTAGGGATATCTTAATTGAGTGATCAATAGGGATGTTGATGCAGCACTTTTGCGGTGATGATAGGTATACATGGGTAGGTAGACAGGACGTGGTATGCCAACGCCTAAGGGGAGCTGAGACATAGGACAAGCATCGCTTGTCCAGGTAAATCAACTGAAAATATAGTATATGCATGCATGTGCATGTATATGTAGGTATGTCTTCCTCTATATACATGTATGTACTCAACACGTACATGTATGTACGTATTGAGTTGATTTTGTTTCAGTATTCAAAAACTTTGTTTAATAGCTAATTCTTGAACCTAATTTCAAGTCTTATGTTCAACTATAAAAGTATTCTATATTATAATTTTTTTATAGACATACATACATACATACATACATACATACATACATACATACATACATACATACATACATACATACATACATACATACATACAAACTTATTCTTGAGCAATGTTTTTACGCGAGGCCGCCGCGTATACACAAAGTTAAGGCAGCGTCTGCAAAAGCAAAAAGTCAGGTCCTGCCGTCAGTGTTATTGCTGCTAAGAAAACCGGTTTTGATCACCGCTGCTACATTGCAGAACATTATTATTGATTGTAATTTGGTTTACTGTAATTGAAGCGTGCTATAACCTGGTTATTACGGCACGCTGTGGCGTGCAATCTACTTATACTGCACGCTGTAGCGTGCAACCTACTTATACGGCACGCTATAGCGTCCACCCTATTTATACTGCACGCTGCCGAAATTGAAACAAAAGTAAAGCAAGAGGAATCGAACAAGCGCCGTCGAACAGGCTGTTTTCTAGTCCACCGTCTTAACCACTAGGCCACTCCAACACAGTCATGAATTTGCATATTTCTTGTATAGAACAGCGGCAGTGTAGTGGACGTAGTTTATAACAGATGTGTGTATGTATTGCGATACCTACGTACGTACATGCAGTATGCATACAGACGTTTGATAGAAGTAAAGTGTGACAACTACCAAGGTTACTAGGCTATCATCAGGAAGGCTGTAGCCTAATGGATAAGGCGTCTGACTTGGAATCAGAGAGTTGTGGGTTCGATCCCCACCGGTCTTGACATTTTTTGAAAAATACAGAAAATTTTACGTACGTATTGAAACCAAATCACAAGCAACTTATAGCACTGCTTGTTGTGCTAAAAGTAAATGATACGCATGTGTGAAACGTGCTTCGCGCACTCGTTTCTCTGCACTCGGAGTTTTTTTAAAACATTACATTGCGCATAAATATTGAACTTGATTACAAAAGTTGACAAAAATTGAAAAACCACGAACATAGACAGACTACATTACGAAAGATAACAAAAAATTGAAAGACCAAGAATCTAAAAAAACTAATTTCAGGAAAGTCGCCAAAATATTGGATTACAGATATAGGTGTTGTATAAAAAGAAAATTTGAGATTGATTGCATCTGGCGATATTCGGCATGGAGGTTTGTGTTTTTGTGGGAAATACTGTGGTCACATCAGTGTATAATCAATTTATTTTCCGCTTTTTTCAACATATGAACAACCACTTTTATGGCTAAAAACAATTTAGTTACACTGTTATTTTTTGCTTTCGGGACAAACTTTTTCACCCATTTTCAATAAGCTACTCGTAAATTTTAAACAAAAAGCCAATTTTTAATGCATACAGAAATTCCAATACACGGGTCTCTGTGTATCACTGGTCAGACTGCAATAGAATCTGATGCAAAAATATATTCAACATTTACATAACTTTTAAATTCTGCCGTTAATGACGCAAGTGTCAGAGTTTATTGGTTCTGATGTCTGCTTGGTTAACTTGCCTTTAGCGCAGGAAACTCCGAAACAACAAAAAATCTAATTGCAATTAAAAAATCAGCCATAAAGAAATTCATACTGTCGTTTTCCAAATTTGTTGAAAAAAATACCATACTACAAGACATATGCTGTTCTGTATATGCTATTTGTCCAAAAATTCTGTATAAACTCCAAGCGACATACTTAGATGTAATACTTCTGTAAGTTAATGAACTATGTAACTTATTGTCTTTGAGTATTGTCATTAAAGCCGCGTCTACCTGTTCCATTGGAACAGAAAACTGTTTAGGATTACTTTGGACTTCATACATACTATAAAGTGCTTGAGCCTCGACTTTAAAAAGTGTGTCTGATATAAAAATTAGCTACTCGGAAGACATACTTGTTTTACAATTTGTTTGCTATGCTTTGAGTCGTCTTAGTAGGTATCTGTGCTTTCATTGGGGTCGCAAGATATTTGTTTGTTTTTCGTTGTTCAGTTGTGTAAGGTTTGTTTTCTTCTGTTGAGTTTATCTAGGGATGTTAGAATGAAAGCACAAATGCTTGATGTGGGCCCCTCAACGCCATAGATCCTGATATAGCTACTATGAAAGGCGTGTGAGGGGGGCGGATTAAGTCATCATTCATTCATTCGTTCATTCATCCATATAGGTTCTAGATCTAGGTAGTCCGATTTTGATTCTGACGCCTTCTAGTTTTTTGGCCATTACATGAGTCATTGCGGTGAAATTTCAAAACCACCTTTTAATAGGGGATTGAATGGTGAGCAAAACAATCCGTTGATTAAGTGTTTCGAGCGCACCGTTTTTGAGCTACCGTTTACTTGGGCTGCAAAACTTAACTAGTGTTATTCTAGGTAAGTTAATTTCAAAGTGTAGTTTGTAGGTATTTGTAATGGTACTTTTTAGTGGCCTGATTTCGAACCTCTTACCACACATCAAAACCTGTGCTTCAAACATCATGCGTGATTTTGGTTTTTTATCACAAAAGTGGTATAGCCTAAGATAAATTTTTGATTGCGACACCAGAAGTCCGGTTTCTGTGCGTCAGATACAGCGAATGGTGGAATATATAAATTACTAGCCTTCAATTATGGCAAGGGCACGGTTACTGTGTTAATACCCCAGCGAGAGGTACATGAACGGGACAAATTTTACACAAACTTTCAACTTTGAGCACTTGTAGCTTAAAAAACGGTGCGTCCTAGACCTTAATTGACTGATTATGTTTTGTTTGCCATTCACTTCTCTATCGTGATCTCTACAACGCACGCAACGCAAACAACGGGCAATAATCTAGAAGTGTCGGAATCAGGCTGCCCACAGAGCACTTCTCTCAGTATAAAAGGCTTAGACCATTCGGAAAGATCTGCTTAAAATTGTCAACGTCTAGCACAATGTATGTTTATCTCATATCCCAGGAAGCTAGGACATCTGCGTATTTCTAGACAAAATCATTGCACTATGGGCTTCTTAACTTCTTCTTATGTCCCCGTGAGAGCAGGCTGTGGCCGGCCTGACCCGTTGGCGAGGATTAGATTACATTTAGTGAACCATCTACAATAACTAGACATAAAATTACGGCATTTTTCAAACAATCTTAACGTTTATACAAGTTAAATCTGTGACAAGCGAGTAGCTAACTGCGTTAGCTTACAGCAGTTAGTTTATTAACAGCGGTATGTCAGTTCAGCTTGAAAAATTACAAAATAATGACGTCAAATAATTCGTCATTTTGCCAGCTAAACGGACCTACGGCTGTAAGTATGAATTGAACCTTAAATTGTACCGAATTCGTTTAGCTGAAGTTTCAGTTAAAGCGATGTTAATATAAATAACCCGTGAAATTTCAATTTTATTTGTAAAAAGTTGCTTAAAAACGGGGCTGCATATGCCGTTACTGTCAATCTCTATTTCACTTAATTCCATGCTCCAATGCATACTTGCACGTTACAAGAAAACTATTCGATACATCTAATGAATAGTGATGCTGACTTCATGCAGTGTCAAACTACAGTCAGTTAACAATGAGGAATAAGAATTGAAACTTTGGCTGGTCAAACTTACAATTGTAACTTTGGCTGAGATGTTACAGCCAAAGTAGCAACAATTGTAACTTTGGCTGAATTATATGTTTGGGAACGACACTGACATTGTAACGGAAGCTTGGTTTTTGGTTTTGCTTGTGTTGATTTCGAGCCTGTTTGACACATTTTCAGGCGACTTAAACCGAACAAGTACACCGGAGTTATAAGTCATCCTCTGCGCCGCAGTGGGTCAACACACATGTCTAATCGCCAGACTACAAAACGGACAAATGAACAACTTGTAAAGTCTGTAAGCCACTTGGTCCAGGGTTCAACATATTTGCATAATTGTATTGTATACTTACATACAATTCAATAAAGAGAAGTAAAAAATACTTGCTTCATTTTAATGTAGTTCATAAATGAAAAACAAACTATGCAGCTATTATCATTCGCTATTATTCGTCTATATTCACTACACATAAACAATTAGCAGCAGTTGACATGTATAGTATATATTTGAAGTTCAATGAACATTGTCCAAATGTAGCCGCGGCAATCTGTGCACCAGTTGTGGGGGCAGAACTAACGGGGAACCATTTGGCTTTTCTTGAGTCGCTCGTTTCTTATAAGCACAAATTATCACAACAATAAACACGGCTACCAACGCGGCCAAAAATCCCAAGCTGACGTAGAATACAGTAAATAGCCATGTGGGTAGGCACATTTTGCTCACAACGGGATCTAAAACAAAGTTTGTTGAAATTGCAGATTCGGGCGACAGAATAAATAATACGGATATTGTGACAGAACGGCGCAACTGGGATGTTATTGAGGGAACCGGAAGGCACAGAAAACCTGGCTCCATCAAAGTAAAAAGTAAGCAGAAAAAAACAAGTGCAACCAGTCAGATCAGAACACAATGGCTGGTCCGAGCTCTGCGTAAGTTGCACAAAGTCACGCCCATTTAATTCTATTGCGCGATATTAGAACTAATTTGCATATTGGAGTGTGCATATACGCAGACATGCACAGTTTCGGATTGTCTGAACTTGAACTGAACTTTGTTTGCCTTGCGTGTTTGCTGAGAAATGTCATTTTATTTATCGGTTTGGTTTAATAAAATCAAAAGAAGTAGATAATTTGTGCAAATGTTGGAACTGTTTTGGCTATTTTTGTGGTTGAACAGATTCAAAAGATTCACTATTTCTACATTGAAGTGGTTACTGTTTTGTAGGATTTGTTTCAAATTTTTGTTTTTGACAATTTTTTATGGATTCAACAGATAAAAAAGCTTGACAATTTCTGAATTAAAGTAAAACTCAACACCTAGCACCGACACTCAAAGTTCGTGAAACTTGGTAAAATTTCCTTAAAATACCAAAACTTTTATTAGTGCTATTTCTGTGCTTAATTAGTTTTTGCTTCTTGTGTACTCAGGCTATTTCTATGTATAAATGTGTATTTTATTATCATGTTTAGAGTCACAATGAGTTTATCTAACTTATCTAACACGAAGAAAAGCTATGACCAGCATCTGCTAAAGTTCCTTTGATAATTGAAGCGAAAACTGTCAACGGGTCAAGACTTTACTGGAATACTTTTTGCTGTCAAAACAACTTATGTGCAAACGTTTTATGCTGCTACACGAAAAAAATCCATCTATGCCGACTTTTACCAATCCAGTGATCATGCTTCCTGAGAAAATAAATTCAATGATTTGTTGAAATTTTCCCCTTACATTTAAACTGTTTACGGCTCCTGAAGTGGAAAAGTATCGAACAGCCAAAAATTTCTAAAGCGCAACAGCTGCATTTTAAATTTACACGCAGTTGTCTAACTAAATCTATTGATTGTCGACTACAAACTTTGCATTCCCTCGTCCTTGTTATTTCAGCTAAATCGGGAGTCAAATAAAATGGTGCAAATCTTCATATAGCCATTGGCAAGAATTTGTTTAACTGAGCTTGTGCCATCGTTTACAACTGCAATGTAAAATTATAATAAAATCTGCCTGAAATGTTGAAGTCCGCCTGAACATGACTTCAACACAGACGAGCAAGGGCAAGTTACTACATACCGTGCGGTTTTTATTACCACTCAAAAACCTGGTAAAAAATCATTGAAGATGTGAGTTTGAAATTGTTGTTTTGAGCTGATACTTAGGGTCTTATTCAAAAAATACATTTCGTGTAAAAATTATGTTATTCACAGTTCACTAAATAAACTAAACGTAGCGCGCGATATCTGCGTGGCCCTTGCTTGATCCTATTGCGCGATCTTAGTAGATGGATGGGGGTATTAGCTAGTAAAGTCAAACTTAGGAGGGAGGCGGGCTTGGTTTGATTAGGAATTCCTTTGCATGCCCTCCATCAGTTCAAACGACAAAAGGGGAGGCGGTAGCAATAGCCGTGCGCACTGATAACAGAGTTGATGGTAAAATCCTGTGCATTTGTGCAACTTACATAGAGTGCAAACCCAATGGCATGACCAGGGGCGGTTCCAGGGGGGTGTAGGGGGTGTGCACCCCCCTTTTGGGCGGAAGGGGGGGTGCAGCAGCTAGATGTTGAAAAGTGCCTGCCGCAATGCAACAAATTTTTCGCAAAAACCAAAAATTCGCTAGCTCCTGGGGGCTGCCGCCCCCAGACCCCTGCTTTATATATGTTTTACAGTGACTTTTTCATCAATTTGAGGATTAGCAGTGTTCATAAAAGCCTTTGATTGTTCACGCTTCAAGTCTCAAGCCTTTTTGTGTTGCTTTAGGTTTGCTTCTAGGTCTTTCAGACTAATCCTAAGAGGTAACATTACCCCTCCCCCCCGAATTCCTCCCGCCCCGAAATTTTTTCACAGTTTCACAATTTTTTACACAAGGGTCCCGCGTTTCGTTTTGATTACCCAGACGAAAAAATGTCCGATACATACGTCTCAACCAAATTTGACCTAAAAATCACAAAATTCTTGAACTTTTTTAATGAGGGCTGCAGCCTTCAGACCCAGACCCCTGCGACCGTGTGGCTTGCCGTTTCTTATTATCTTTCATCAAAGCCTATCTATGTGTATACACGAGTTCGTTATGCTACATTTGCATGTCTACACGAGAATATTATGCTGCATTTGCTTGCGTAATACTGTCTGATGTGAGCATGTGACGTTCTTTTGTTTTAATTTTTTTGCCAGAAAAAATTTCTGATACGTCTCCAGTTGACTAAATTAGGCCTAAAAATTGAAGAAATCGCAAATTTTTTCTGGGGGCTACAGCCCCCAGGCCCAGACCCCTGCAACTTTGTGATTTAGTGATCTTGCGTTTGTAAGGCGTTTTGTTTTTTCTGGGTATATACGCCACTGCTGTTAAAGCATCGGTGTATATACTCGAACTGATACCGTAACCTTAGCAATGCAATATCGCAGGTAGAAGTAAAAAAATTTCGAAGCTGCACCCCCTCTTAGCAATACGTTTTTTTTTCCTGTACTTCGTTCAGTTACGTATTGCATAAAGTCTTGTACCAATGCTTTTACAACCTCAGCCTAAGTATTTTTCCGCTTTAGACAGACAGTAACCTATTCTACCCAAGGAGCCGCCCGACAAGGGCATTTTTCCTTACTAGTCCTCTCTCTTTTTCCGCTGTAGTGGAAACGAAGCACAGAGCATAGCTATCACTACATATAGCTATGACGGCTTCACTCCTGCAGCGGACCAATGTAGTATGTACGTAACTGTACATGTGTACATGTATATGCATGTATATACACCTATGTAAAATTCGACCCCTTGGACCCCGTTTGGGGGTGTTGGAATCCAGGGAGGTTCTAGACAAAAACAAATCACGGGTTCGTAATCAGGGGCTCAAATTCTCTCGATGGACATCAAAATTCAAATTTTGAAGTTTTACCCTTGGACCCCTGTCGGGGAGGGGTACCCTGAGGGAAGGGGTGGGGTCGCAGGGGCGTCAACAAGAGTCATAGACAAAAATAGTCTTCAAATTCGTGTTTAGGGAGTCAAATTACACCTATGAACATCAAAAACCGAATTTTGAAAACTCACCCCTTGGCCCCGTTGGGGGGGGGGGGGTACCCTAGGAGGGGGTCGTAGGAAAATTTACGAGAGTCACAGACAAGAATGAACCTCGGATTCGTGTTTCAGGGGGTCAAATTACCCCAATGGACATCAAAATTTCAAATTCAAAAAATTGACCAATTTTGACCCCCTAGGGGCACCCAGGGGGGGGGGGTATGCGGCGGGGTCCAGAGTGGTTATAGACAAAAATAAATCCTAGATTCGTGTTCAGGACACCAAATTACCCCTAGAGACAAGTTTTTGAGAATAAACTCGAAAAAAAATTTTTGACCCCAAAAGTGCAAAAGGGTCCCGAGTCCCCTTTGGGAATGCCCTGGGGGGGCAATCGGTGGGGCAATGGGTATTAATATGGTATGTTCGCAAGTTCACAATCCATATTACACGAAAAAACTGAAACTATCATGAAAAACAAACAGCAAACCTAATTATTCTACAGTGAAGTTACGTACGCGCTTTTATGACACACAGCCAACCGGGGGGTACCGTCTAGGGGACTATTCAACATCTGAGGAAGAAAGTGATAATACCAGTGAATGCACAGCATATGGGTTCATATTCGTATACAAAACGATAGGCCTCCAGCTATAACCATGATAGCTCCACTGCCCGTAGCGACCTTACCCCCGTAATACACGTGGCGGGGGGTACGGGCATGCCCTGGGGCTTATAGGCCGAAATTCAAAAAAAGCCCATGTTAGTTTCTATTCCACTACTGTACCACCTCACATGCAAAAGATCATGACTGGCCGTTTTGCGCAACTTCTTAAAAAGTGTGCTAAACTTTTTCGTACTTAGTCATTTTTTGGACCCCAAAAAAGGGGTTTCCCCCCTCCCAGCACAGCCTCTCACGGAAACACCCGAGCAAAACCATTTTTTCCGTGTCTATTGCAGGCTATACGAAATGTGAAAAACCAAAAAAGGTGCCGCTCGGATGAGATGAACTACCGGCGAGAAAAGTTCTGGGAAAAAAAAAAAGCGAAAGTCCGTGAATTTTGGGGGGTCCCCGGGAGTATCTCAGAAAATACCTGACCGATCCGGCTGAAATTTTGCCAGCACTTAGGTATTGCCAAGGGGTGTACACACACAAAATTTCGTGTAAAAAGCTTTCCAATATTTTGAGCTACAAAAAGTTTAAATTCTCAAAATCCGCAATAGTGCTAAATTTTCCTATTCTAGGGTTGGGCGCTATCGCGCAACCTTGACTAACCAAGAGTATTAGTCTGTCTTCGCTTTCAAAATAAAGAGGCATTTTTTTTCTGCCCGGAAAAAGACACGTTTCGTTACCCCCCCCCCCCTTTATTTCTCCCCCAAACTATTCTCAGCATCATAAACTTTGACTGAAACCATTGACATTGCAGTTTTTAGTGCACAGCTGTCTTGGTCTCATGGACCATAGATTCATTTTCTGAAGTTGCTATTTCGCATGCAATTATTGTGCTCACCTTACTATAGTAAAATGAAAATATGTTAGAGTCAAAGTCAAAGTACCTCAAACAAAACCGAAAAAGGTGCCATGTACCAATGTTAAAAAGTCTGAAACTAAAAAAGAGGGCAAGTTACATAATCTGAACCAAAACAGTTAATGCACAGTTTTTTATTATCACGATCATTACTTTTGTAATACCATTTTTTTTAACTTTAATTTTTTTAACTTTTCTGTAACCTACCGTTCATAAGAGCACACACCCAGAATGTGCCGAACAGCAGGCCAACGAAAGCGCAGCTGGTCAGAGGCGGATTAGTGGGCTTATCTTTTTCATCCGACTGATCCTTGCCTAATCCGTCGGGATCCAGCTTTGATCCCGGCTTAATGATGCTGTCCAGATTGCTGTCATAGGACGATGATCGCGAGCCATTCTGAAGCATATGGTGCTGCTGAAATCAGTTAGAGACAAAAATGCTGATTTCATAAACTATAAAATTATGGTAATAATACCATATTAAATACCATACATGTATGAGGCGGGGATGTGGGGAGGCACCTCCCCCAAAATCGAGCATGCGGGGGGGGAGGGTTCCCAAAATTTGGGCAAAATTTAGAAAAAATGGCTGTTTTTTGCGAAAATTTTACAAATTTTATAATTTTAGGGTATTTTTCGTCGACCAGGGGCGGGGGGGGAGGGTCTCCAAAATTTTGACCCCGTTACATGTATGATAGTAAGGAAAAATGCCCTTGTCGGGCGGCTCCTTCGGTAGAATAGGTTACTGTCTGTCTAAAGCGGAAAAATACTTAGGCTGAGCTTGTAAAAGCATTGGTACAAGACTTTATTAACGAGAATATGCAATTCGTGTGAGCTCGTTAAAGTAGGTGGACTAGGTATACCTGTTGAGAATAGGAATATGATCTTCGTAGGGCAGACACTGTTTTCCGCACCCTATTCGCGCGACCTTCAGCTAAATTATATCGTTTGCTCATGTAACATAGAGGCTTTTTTTACACTAATTCAACATTGGCAAATGGCAAAAACGTTAGAGCGGGCACTCGTAACAATTTTAGCTGAAATGTCGACTGTTGGCTGAACGGGTGAAATGATTCAGGGGTGTGCAAACAATCGGTCAGGGATTGCTAAAGTTCTCGGCTGACAATTACGCTGAAAACCCTACCTCGCACCAATGTACTTTGCACGCCATAAATGGGTCAATTTAGGTCGCAGTTTCTTGTAAGCTCTTGCTTTTAGATTATGGATTTGTTCCTACTTTAGCTTACACACATCTAACACAATATACATAATTCAAATATGATCGAATGAAGTAAGATGCTTACACAGTACCTTACATATATTATGATCAAACGATAAGTTAAGGATCTGGATAAGGTCTGCCGTTATCTCACAGAACCTTTTTATCAAGCATATATACTTTACAACAATAATAAAAAGAAAATACCGTTGAAACAAACCCAGAACGGGCTGTAAGTTCGCGCGAATAGGGTGCGGAAAACAGTGTCTGCCCTACGAAGATCATATTCCTATTCTCAACAGGTATACCTAGTCCACCTACTTTAACGAGCTCACACGAATTGCATATTCTCGTTAATAAAGTCTTGTACCAATGCTTTTACAAGCTCAGCCTAAGTATTTTTCCGCTTTAGACAGACAGTAACCTATTCTACCCAAGGAGCCGCCCGACAAGGGCATTTTTCCTTACTAGTCCTCTCTCTTTTTCCGCTGAAGTGGAAACGAACCACACTACATATACATAGCTATGACGGCTTCACTGCCTGAAGCGGACCAATGTAGTATGTACGTAAGTGTACATGTGTACATGTCTATATACCAGGGTTTTTTTTTGTGCAAAACCCTGTGCAAATGCACACTTTTTTAAAATTTTGCACACAAAAATTAAAATTTTGCACAATAATGCACACTGCCCGATGGGCCTAGGACATGCTGAAAATGCACTGTTTTTAATGCAAAATCGAAAAAAAATTCTGGGGGCTGCCGCCCCCAGACCCCTGCATCAACTGACATCACTGGCAGTATCATCAACGGCGGCAGGTTTTTATACTGCTTTTTGGCAAATGGCGCATGATTTGCGTAATTGTTGTTCAAATTGCCCCCTTTTAATTTTATGGCCCGCCAAAAAATTTCCGTTTCGTCTTTCATTAACCATTTTGCCCGAGAAATAAAAATTCTGCATTTTCAGGGGACTGCTGTCCCAGATTTCAGCACAATGACCCAGGTTCCTAAACAAGTGTTGATGAAATACTATGTTTTTCAATGCAAAATTTTTTCAAAATGCTACAAAAGCTGTGGCTTCTGGGGGCTGCCGCCCCCAGACCTCCGCCAATTATATATGGCATACACATTTTTTTGCAAGATTAAGTCAAGGAAGGTAGGTCGACTTGTCCTCGCTCAAAAAATTTCTTTGATCTGCATCTGACAGCCATCGTGCTAATGCCAGTGATTCCCAATATTTAGAATTTCAGCACACCAACATAAACATAGCAGCAACCAGCAAGGGCGTACCCAGGGTGGACGGATGGTGGGAATCCCCCGCCCCCGAAAGTTATTTTATCCACAAGGGTCCCGCCTTTGGTTTATATATTATATATATGGTCCGGCCGGAAAAATTTTCTGATACGTCTCCAATTGACCAAATTTGGCATAAAAATCAAAATTTTCCTCAATTTTTTTCTGGGGCTGCCGCCCCCAGACCCCTGCGACTCTGTGGCTTACTAGGTCTTGTTATTACATATCTTTCATCAAAGCCTATTGATGTATACACGAGTACATTATGCTGCATTTACATGCCTACACGAGTATATGCTACAGCTACATTTACTTGTGTTATATACACTGTTTGATGTGACGTTACTTACTATCTTTTGTTTTTAATTTTTCTATCAGAAAAAATTTCTGATATATACGTCTCCAGTTGACCGAATTGGGCCTAAAAATTGGAAAAACTCGCCAATTTTTATCGGGAGCTAGCAGCCCCCAGACCCCTACACCTTTTTAGTTTAGTAATCTTGCGTTTGAAGGCGTTTTATGCTTGTTAAAATTGCTAAAAAGTGCTTTTTCACCCATTACAAAAAATTGAAAAGTCATTCCCTCCCCGGACTTTTTTTTCTGGGTACGCCACTGATACGTACGACCTCTAGAGGTATAAAAACGCGTATATTTGCTTCTATATAGGCGAAGAAAACACATTTACAGTTTGCACAGAAAAATAAAATTTTGCACACTAAAATTAAAATTTTGCACAATTATGCACACAAAATTTTTTGAAAAAAAAACCCTGCTATATACCTATGTAAAATTTACCCCTTGGACCCCCGTTCGGTGGGTGTTGGAATGCATGGAGGTTCTACACAAAAACAAACCACGGATTCGTAATCAGGGGCTCAAATCACCTCTATGGACATCAAAATTGAAATTTTGAAAGTTTTACCCCTTGGACCCCTGTCGGGGGGGGGGGTAACCTAAGGGAGGAGGTGGGGTCGCAGGGGAGTCAACGAGAGTCATAGACGAAAAAAGAGCTCAGATTCGTGTTCAGGCAGTCAAATTACACCTATGAACATCAAAATCTGAATTTTGAAAACTTGACGCCTTGGACCCATTGTGGGGGGAGGGGGGGTAAATACCCTAGCAAAGGGTCGTAGGAGAGTTCACGAGAGTCACAGACAAAAATGAACCTTGGATTCGTGTTCAGGGGGTCAAATTACCCCAATGGACATCAAAATTAAATTTCAAACTCAAAAAAATTGACCCATTTTGCCCCCCTAGGTGGCACCCTGGGGGACATGGGTGTCCAGAGTGGGTATAGGCAAAAATAAATCTCAGATTCGTGTTCAGAACACCAAACTACCTCTAGAGACAAGTTTTTGAGAATAAACTCGAAAAAAATTTTTACCCCAAAAGGGTCCAGAGTCCCCTTTGAGAACACCCTAGGGGGGCAATCGGTGGGGCAATGGGTATTAATATGATATGTTCGCAAGATCACAATCCATATTACACGAAAAAACTTCCCCCCCCCCCCCCCCCCCCCCCCCCCCCCCCCCCCCGGTCCAAGGTTCGGTCAAGTTTTCAAAATTCAGATTTTGATGTTCATAGGTGTAATTTGACTGCTGGGACGCGAAATCTGAGCTCTTTTTTCGTCTCTGGGTCTCGTAAGCTCCTCAACCCCACCTCCCCACAAAAGTTCCCCCCCCCCCCCCGACGGAGGTCCCGAGGTGAAGAAAATTTTCAAAATTTCAATTTTGATGTCACCATGAGATTCAATTTGAAAAGTTCCTCAATTACGATCCGTCGTTTGTTTTTGTGTCAGAACCTCCATACATTACCAACACCCACCGAACGAGGGGGTCCGAAGGTAGATTTTACATCCATATATGGCGGGTTTTTTTTCAAAAATATGTGCATAAATTGTGCAAAAACTAATTTTAGTGTGCAAAATTTTATTTTTCTGTAGAATATTAAATGTGTTTTTCTTCGGCCTATATAGAAGCAAATATACGCGTTTTTATACCTCTAGAGGTCGTACGTTATCAGTGGCGTACCCGGGAAAAAAAAAAGTCCCCGGGGAGGGATGGTTTTTAGAATTTTTGTAATGAGTGAAAAAAGCACTTTTTCAGCAATTTTAACAAGCGTGAAACGCCTAAACGCAAGATTATTAAACTAATTGCTAGGTCTCTGGGGGGCTGCGGCTGCCGATAAAAATTGGCGAGATTTCCGATTTTAGGCCCAATTCGTCAACTGGAGACGT